>CM057816.1:82658720-82771220 GCA_030067965.1 Latrodectus elegans
TGTGAATGATGGAATAAGGTCACCATGTCCTCATGAGTAGATATTATAAATGCTTATCTATACTCATGCAATGTAGTGAAAAATTTCATAAGTGTATAAGAAATATGTTATTAAAGTTATCGGCTTAATATTTTTAATTTAATAAATTTATTTTAATTTAATAATTTTATTTGTGTATGCATCATTCTTGTGTACATAAATTTGACTTATAGAAGGAATTTTTTGTAAATTATTAATAGTTCTTTATTAAATTATATAAAAAAATTAATAATTTCTAATGTAATTATAGAAAACAATTCTAAAATTTTTAAATTAATTTCTCAGCATTATTAAGAGCTTTATCTAAATGTCTATTTTGAATATCCTCCTCCCCTCAAACGTCTGGCAACAGTTTTTCGGGAGATCTGCTTTCCTGAGGCAACAATAAACTGATTTGCCACCTGCTGAGCTGTGGTGCGCCTGTTCCTTTTTGCTGATAGGACGATATATCTGTCTTCTGTAGGCGTCGTACGTCTAATACGACCTCCCAAGTACCGCCTACTACACATTCCAGTAGTTTTAAATGACTTCCACAGCTGTGAAACAATGCTGTGAGCGATGTCGAACACCCTGGCAACATATGTTATTTTTCGCCTTTTTCTTCGTTCTTTCCAATAATTCGGCCACGCATAAAATCCTCTAAGTGACATCGGGAAGAAATGCCAAAAATTTCAAGTTCGTCTATTAAATTTTTCCTGTAAAACTTTGACTTGAAACAACAACTGTCCACATGCGTCAAAACCTTTAAAGCTGTTATGAACGCTATCACGTGATGAACAGACGTGGGAAAAAAATTTGCATACGCATACTTCTTCTTACTATATCCCGCACTTATTCTAATTTTCCACATTTTGCTTCCTTTCATTTTGTGGTTGCTATGGATGATAGTGTTATCCGTCCTTAGCAATTGTCCACTGTGTACTAAATTTAACGTAAAACAAAACATTTCATGAATAATTTATTAATTTATCAGATTATACTGCTGGTTAATTTTATAGAGAATAGCTGTACTATTCAGATATTAATGTTTGCCAGTTTATTATATTTAGTTGATTGAAATTTTTCTCCTTTTCAAACGCAGGTTCTGTTAGTCTCCAAGTTTATAAATAATTTATCAGGTAAAGCATAAAAAAATTATATGACGGACTTCAGCAATTTAATTATTCATTCAAGTTTAACATGACAAAGCAACTTCTATCACAAGGTCGCTAATAAAAAATTAAAAATAATGAGATGCAAGAAGTTTCATATTGAAGTTATAAACTTTTTTTTTTATACATATTTCCTTCAATATAAATTTTTCTTCATTGAATGATTAGAATAAAAAACCACTTCATAAAAAATTTTCAAAATTTAAAAAAATTTAAATTTTCATAAAAACTTAAAAAAAAATTATGAAGTATTTCATATACTTCATTAATTTTTTTATCATTTACATGCATAAAAAATTATTCCAAAATTAAAAACATTTCAAAAGTTAAAAAACCTTAACAATACATTTCACGTATGTAATGTCTTTTTTGTATAAAGAAGCATGCTATTTCTAAATATTCTTATTCGTATCGCAATGTTCAAGTAAATATCATATTTCAATTTCAAAATTCTGATAACTAGATGCAAATAAATAACTTTCTTTTTATTCAAATATTTTCCCATAATATCTATCCTTAAGTTTAAAGATGATTTTTAGTGTTCCAATATTAAACAAGAATGTTTGAATCATCTTTTGACTTATTTAAAATTTGATTGTATTTGATAAATATTGATCATTGATATATTGCATTATATAAGTATTTATTTGTTTAGTATTTTACCGCAACTGATTATTAAAGTGTCATACAATATTATGACTTCCATTCTATTTAGCAAATAGTCATTTCTTACTTATAATTTAAAAATAATAAAGAACTAAAAGAAATCTGTTCATGTATGTATTACTCAAATGTATAGCAAATGATCATAATAGACGATAGCCTTAAGAAAATAATATCTACAAATGCAATAACCCTATTAAAATATTGTAAGTGATGCCTAGATTTTATTTTTAAAATTATAAATTTTCTATATTATTGTTTTATTTTCATTATTATCATTTAATGATGTTTAAAAAATATCTGATAAAATAATTTAAAGTTGAACAATAAAAACTATTTTTATTTATTTCTAAATTCCTTTTTATGCATTTTTAAATGTATATTGAAAACAAATATATATGTTTTTAGCCATTCTAAATTTTCAAACTAAATATATACACAGGACAAATAAGATATAGGTAATTTTTATGTCGCATATTTTAAAGTAACTATTTTCTATGCTTTTTAAAACATACATCCTTACGATTTTATTTTTTAATATAAAGCAAGAATAGTAAAATTTAAAAAAAAATTGAGATATAATTGGCAAAAAAATGCTGGTTTCTATTTTCTAAACCAATAAAACGTTTAAACATCAGCTTAATTAGGGTGATTTTTGAATCTAATGAATTAGAAAGAATTTATTTACTAAGCACAGAAAATTTCCTTAGTAAAATTTACACACAAAACTCTTTTATTTTTAAAAAAATATATTTTCCTTTTTGGCTAGAGTTTACAATTGAATTAGAATGTTTTTATTAGAAAAAGATAATTTCAAAGCCATTAATTTTTATTAAATTTAATGAAAAACTTATTAGTATATTAAAAACATGTTATATATTCTGGTTTCTGTTATTGTTTTAAATTAATTTTATTTTAGTAAAAAATCTTAAAATTTTTTTCATTTCATTTTTTGTTGAAAATATTTTTTTTTAATTTTTTATATTTATCTTAAAAAATAAAAGTCATGTAATGCATTAAAAAGAAAGTTATTCTAAAAATCTTGAGTTTGCTCTCAAATATTAATAACTTTGAAACCAGCTGCACTTATTATTGCTGTGGAGATATAAATTTATCAATAGATTTTTTCTCCATTCTCGACTTCATTTTTTTTCAGAAGTTTCAGAAAAAGGGAAATAAATTGGAAATAAATTTTGCCGCTAACTTAATCTTCACAAAGAAATTATAAAACCACATGGAAAATATTTTGAACACAGAAGAAATGGTAGAAATTTGTATTTTTTTATAATATATATATAAAATATAGCAAAATTAATTACTTAATGAGAATAAAATTTTTATTTAAATTATTGTAAAATACAATAATTATTAAAATTTAAATAAATTAATTTAAATTGAAGAGAAGTACTTAAAGTAATGAGTTTTAGGATTCTTTAAGAAAAAGTCAAGATTCAAATAAAATTCCTAATGTTTGCAAACCATATGTATTAAAAAAAATAACAAAATCTTTGCAATTATGATCATTGAATTCATGCAATTGTAATCAACATGTCATTTTTCATACAACAGTTGTGCTTATATTTGTATTCTATTGATATGAACATTACTGAAAGGATAACGAGATACATGAAGTGATGATTATTTGTTGTTACAGAGCACAATATTTTATTGTGCCATATTTAGTACGGTTTTTTATGTGTGTGATTGATAGATGTTTGACTATATACAATAAACCTAAGATTCTAGGTATCTCCAATGTTTTTTTTTTTATTTTTGTGATGAATAAACAAAACACATATCAGCATTATTCAAAGAAACTTTATTGCATCAAAAAATCCATTACAAATTATATATTGTGATATAAGGAGAAATGATTAAAATTTACAGTTTGTAAGTAAAATCTCACAAAATGTTCTGCTTTGAAGCAAAAATTATATATGATTGGTTAACGTCATCAGAATGTAGAGCTGATGATGCTAAACACAGTCAACTGAAAAGCACTGTATTCCAGACATTTATTCGTGCAATAAATATGTTCAACATGAATGCTATCACAATCTATGGCATTACTAAAGCAATATAAAATCTAAGAGGATGCAACATTTTTTCAGATGTACAAAATTATCAAATTAAGTTAAATTGTCCTGACTTTCCTCATAACAAATTAATTTTAAAGAACAGAATGATTTTTTATATTATTCACCCTAGAGTCAGAATACTTCAAATATTTCACACCGTGCGGTATCCTAAGCAAAGTGTCATATGGAAACTATAATGTAGGTGTCTTCTGATTTTGGTCTCATCTGTCCCTATGTAAGGGATCAAAGTTTTTTTTTTTCTAGTGAATGACTTCTAGATCAATTCTAGCTTTTATTGAAAAACAGAAGAGTGGTTCTGTGTTCCAATTTCTGCTTACTTATATATTCATTAGTGAACAACAAACTCCCTTTAAGATTCTTTTCTTGTTCAAGGGATCAGGCCACGCAGATTTTAAATACCTTACGACATTTGTTAACTAATAGGCTGTCTACAATGTGGAGATTTAATTTCAAGTATGTTTATTATATATATATATATACACACATATATATATATATATATATCAAGTATTCAAGTTTATAATATGATATAAAAAAGAGAATAATTTTACACATAGTATGTATGAAAGCATTTCAAGCATTTGAAAAGCATTCCGGTAAGAGCATTGCGTTGACCATACTTTTGCTCAGTATCTTCAATCTCTAGAAAGCTATCAAATACAGCGACTTTATAATAACATTATAATAAAAACGAAAACAACCACCAGTTGGAATGGGATTTGAACAATACAAAATAATTTATAGAATCTATTATCGGTGATTTCCCATTACTATCTGTAAATGCCAAGTTAAACATTGATGCTTTAGTTCACAAAACAGCCGTTGCCTTCTTAAACTTTTTACTAAGAATAAATACAGCACTTTATTATTCTTTAAATTTTTCTGTTTCCAAAAGTATTTAAATAATTATTGATAAAGTATGTATGTCAATTCTGTCTTAAATTTCCAAATTTATATTTACTTCCATTGTTATTGCTCTGAAGGAATGATTAATCAACCACAAATTATTTTATTAATATAAAATACACTATTGGCCATTAAAATTACTTCACCAAGAAGGCGAAATGCTACAGACGTGAAATGTATACAAAAGGAAGAAGGTGCTGTGATATGCAAATGATTATCTTTTCAGTGCATTCAGACAAAGCAGGCGCCAGTAGCTACACCTACATTGTGTTTAAATGAGGAAATTGTTCAGCCTGTTCCTCAAACACAAATTGAATTTGAACGTTGTTGCCTGGTGAAAAGTTGTTGAAATGACTTGTGTAAGAATGAAAAATGCGAACCAGCACGTTTCTGACTGTGATAAATGTCGAATAGAAGCGTACCGGGACTGCGGTTTATCTTATCGTAGTATTGCTGCTCGCGTCGGTCGAGATCCAATGACTGTCAGCAGAATATAGAATCGATGGGTTCAGGACGTTAATACGGAACGCCATGCAGGATTTCAATGGCCACCAAACACTAGCAGCCGAGAAGACAAGCATATTATCCGCATGGCCGTAATGGATCGTGCAATCACGTCACGAGCCGTGAGTCAAGAAACGGGGTCGTTTGGAAGACAACAAGTGTCTGCACGAACAGTTCGACGACGTTTGCAGCAGCATGGACTCTCAGCTCGGAGACCATGGCTGCGACTTCCATTGACGCTGCGTCATAGACAAGAGCGCCTTCAATGGTGTGATCAACGACGAACCTGCGCGCACGAATGGTGAGACGTCATCTTTTCAGATGAATCCAGGTTCTGTGTGCAGCATCATGATTGTCGCATCAGTGTTTGGCAGCATCGTGGTGAACGCACACTGGCAGCGTGCATTCGTCATCGTCCTACTGGCCCATCACCTGGCGTGATGGTATGGGGTGCCATTGGATACACTTCTCAGTCACCTATTGTTCGCATTGACGGTGCTTTGAACAGTACGCGTTACATTTCTGGTGTATTTTGATCCGAGGCTCTACCCTTTATTCGAACCCTGCGAAACCCTACGTTTCAGCATTATAATGGCCGACTACATGTTGACGGTATTGTACGGACCTTCCTTTATACGGAACAAATTCGGCTGTTGCCATGGACAACATGTTTTCCAGATCTTTCACCAATAGAAAACGTCTGGTCAATAGTTGCCGAGCAACTGGCTCGTCACCAAACGCCAGTCACTACGGTTGATGAACTGTGGCATCGTGTTGAAGCTGCATGGGCATCTGTACCTGTACATGCAATCCAATCTCTGTTTGACTCAATGCCCAGGAGTATAACTGCTGTTATTACTGCCAGAGTTGGTTGTTCTAGTTACTGATTTCTCAGAATCTATCTAGCCAAATTTTTGTAAAATTTAATTACTTGTTATTTTTAGTATAATATATATTTGTCCAATAAATATCATTTTATTATCTGTATTTCTTCCTGGTGTAGCAATTTTAATGGCCAGTATTGTAGTTATCATAAGTATTTCATATATCAATTTGTCTTGAATAGCATTGTTAATAAATATAATTTTTTAAAACTAAAATTCATCACAGATTTCTTGTGTTAAATATTTGACATTCCAAAATTCTAAAAAATTGGAAATTTCTAAATTAAATTACGGATTCATTTGCATATTTACTTAAAAATGAAAATTTGCATTGCTAAAATACTCCTAAAAATCCTGTGTCATTTAAATCTGATGATCATCATGGAAATGATAACATATGAATTTTTTACAGCATTTTTTATCAGATATACTACACAAGAGATGTATTAGACTTCTTACATTCAAAATTTCCATAAATTAATTTAATAATCCATTAAATTTAAAAATATAATTTTACTGCACCTTTAAAAACATTGCTCTTTATAGTTTTTTCGAAAAATTTATTACTCATTTACTTTGATTAAACACTGATTAATATTATTTATCCTTCCTTTTTGTGTAAATAAAAATATTTTTTTTTCATAGTATTTGAATAAATATTTAGCTATTACATAATTTTATCAATCTTAGTGTTAATTTTAATAATCTTATGTATTTAATTTGTGATAAATTATGTAACATTTCATATCACTTGAATTTTTGTATTTTATTTTATTTATTTATTTTTTGTATGCAGTTTAAATAATCTACGAGCATTCTTAATTTTTGTTGATTTTTTAAGAAATATAGTCTAACTGAGAGATATTTTATCCTTTGAAACATTAATGTTTAAGTTTATATGATATCACCATTGCCAAAGGATATAAAGTTCTGGATGGGAATTCTAAATTTTTATCCTAATGATTGTTGAACAACGGGAAATCAATATTGTATTTGATTTATACATGCATACAATTCAGTGTATATGAGTAGATAATTCTAAGATTTTTCTTTTAAACATTTGAATACTGTGCAAATACCTATGATAATTCCTCTTATAAATAAATAAGTTAGGTATATTTTAATGATTATGACCAACATGCGGCTTTTAAGCAACAAACTATATCAAAGTTTATTTCCTGACAATATTTTGCATATGAAAATAGCTTTTGTGAATAAAATTAAAACTTGTAGACTGACAGAAAACAATATTTTTTCTACAATTTTCAGCATTTAGAAAATAGTATTCATTATTAAAAGGATCCTTTCTATTTCCTTTTTTATTTAAATCCTTTTTATGCAAACAAAATTCTTTCATTTTTTTACTTGACATTTTTATTTCAAAGTGTAACACAGTAGATAATTGAACACCACCAATACTATTAACGTTACAATTAGGGCTCTTGAAGAAACATTTCTTAACACATTGTGCTTATTTGATATATATTTGGACATCCACTTATTGTAATATTGCAAATTTTTAACAAATTCAAAATCTTGACTTAGTGTTGTTGAAATATCCAAAATTATTGATAGAAAAGTCTATATATATATAGACTTTTCGATCATATATATATATATATATATATATATATATATATATATATATATATATATATATATATATATATATATATATATATATATATATATATGGATTATGGATGTTCCAATTAATAGTACTGAATATATAGAATAAAATATAAAATTTATAGTGCCACTCTCCGTTTCTCAACACAGTATTCGCAACTTTACTTGCGATATGATTATGTATTTCTTATTTTTAATTACATTCATATGTAAATAAAAGGGAAAGCTTATTTGTTTCTGTAAAGATGTGCTTCAATATTATATTTATCATTTCAGAAACATCTTCTGCAGCACTGTAATTTTGATAAAGATTAAGATAAAATATTTACTATTTAATTTATCAATTATATTTTAATTCGCATATTATCATAACAATCAGTCCAGAATATGGGAGAAAATAATCTTGTTTATTTTCTCCCATATTCTGGACTGATTGTTTTTACACAATAATGTTTTTACACAAAATCAAAATAGGACATGCAAAATGTACAATGATTTTATTTATATTTAATTATTCCTATCGACTCATTTAATACATGATAGATTTTCTATTCAGAATTTGACACACAGATTTGTTTCAGCATTATTGCAAGAATATGGAATGAAAGCATGGTTTGTTTTCAGCAATATGATTTATGCACAATAACAAATTATTGCAAGCAATTCACAGTATTTGTGTAAATTAGTGCAGAACATATTGATAATTTATTATTGAAATTAAATTTATATCGATTTTTTATTTTTTTTTCATCGTTATTTTGCCACATATATTTGCTAAGAAAATATGATATGAATATGGTAGGAAACATTTTCTTATGATTCAATAATATTTTTTAAATTATCTGAAATTATTACAAATAATTGTTAACGTCTATGCCATTGATTACAATATATATTTCCATACATTTTTTACATACATATACATTTTTTCAATACATTTTTATGTGTTATGCTGCTCTGTGGAATAATTTTAAATATCTGTTGTGAAAAATCACTTCAACGTAATTCTCTAATTTCAAAGATTATATAAAATTCGTATTAGAGAGACATATTCCGAATGCTTTACTCAAAAGGATGCTCTCTCTCAGTATGATGTTCTTGACTCTAGAAATGTTCCTTAAGTCTTTCCAAATCCCTACTGTTCTGCTTTGGCAATCCTTGTGATGTACTTCCATTATAATGAAGATATTTACGCCATGCAATTCTTAATCAAGCGCATCGCAACTTGATCCCCAAGTACACATGATAATCGATGCATCCGTAGTTTGTCTAACATTTTAGCTTTTGAGAAATGAACAATCCAAGAATTTGAAGATTAGAGTTATAATGCCTGCTTCTAGCAATCATGAAGAATTACTTTCTGTTGAAGGATTAAAATTTCTCCAAAGTTGGTAATCTAGCGAAGTGGAATGGAATAACTTTGTCATTTGACCATTATCAGCTGGCATCTGTCTATAAATTCCCTTCTCAACTCGGTTTAAGAAACATTATTTAATTAGGTTTACTCTTTGGTGAAATCATTGTTACCATTAGAAGAATATTTCATTTATTTACTTTTGATACTCGGATTAAATTTAAATTAAAATATTTTGGTTTGTGTATGAAAATAAGTTTTCCAATTTCATTTGATAAGGCAATTAATGTCCTGAATAATTGGTAATATGCTTATTTAAGCCTATTTTACATCACTATATGTATATATATCATTCATGTTTTACTTTAGTTTATAGGATTTAAATATTTTAATTGACCAAAAGCATGAACATTTATTGTGATATCATATATACCTTATGCACAGGAAACTGCATAAATTATGATTTATAATTTGCTACGTTACATATGAAACACTACAAAATGTATGTTATGATATTGGTAAATTAGACACTAGCAAATAAATGATTAATAATGAAGCAGATGGATTACTTCAAATATTAATAAGTTATATTTCAATAGTAGAGCAAAATTCAAATACAAGAATTTTATTAGAAAAAGAAAAATAATTCGAAACAATTAGTGTTAATAATTCTTTATATTGTTTTCTCTCTCCCTCTCTATTTTATTACTTTTTACCAAATTCAAAACTCGGAGTAATTTCCTACAATAAATTCAAAAATTATTATTAACTATTGAATAACATACTTTAGCCAGGCGTACTTGTTTTACTCTTAGTCATTTTAACAACATAAAGAATTACTTGCATCTAAAATCATACATTGATTCAATTAATCACATCAGTTTTTCAATGAAATATAAAAAAAAAAATTTAAAAGTTCACTCGAAAGTGTCACATTAGTAATTGAAATTTTGAAAAATTCAAATACTTCTTAATTTGGATTCCACTACATTTAGTTATTTTGAATAAGTGAAAAGTCAAACAATTTCAAATATTAGTATATTTTTTATCTTAATAAATTTGCATTAATAATGCAATTAACTAACAAAACATTTTTAATAAGACATTGTTCAGCTGTATTAATTATTTTGAAATGCATGAAAAAATTTTCCTCTGTTTCTTTCTAGTGATTAATTCCAAAAGTATGAAAAAATCACAAGTATTTTATTAATTTAATTTGAGTTCATTTCTCTAAAGAGAAATAAAAAAATCTAAAATCTTTCTAATGAAAGGGCTGATTGATGGATATTTGATTGGGTAAAAGTATTTTCTGATATTTTATAGTTTTAATTATTTAAATTCTAAAAAATTTAAGGGTCTCATGTTTTGCCTTCTTGATCACTTCGTTTGAAATGTTTTTTTTTCTTCTTGAGAGCTCTTAAAATGCCCTTTAAATTTAACAATGTGTGCTCCTAAAATTCAGTAAGCTTAAGAATTTCTTATATATCATTATTTTATTGCTTAATATACGCTATCCTGTCTCTATATTTCTGAAAAAGGAATTTTGAATTTATTAATTTCTCCCTATTAACCATATAGTTGAACGAATATTATGAAAGAGCATGATGTATTGGGCATTACATTTAATCTTCGTAGCCTCATTTAAAGAGTGCCGCGTCTTGAATATTTACAATGCCTTCATTTTCAATCTCTGAAATCATATGCCATGTGTCTTTTAAGAAATAAATATCTATTCGAAAACGATTCCAAATCCTATATTAGTGATATCAGTAATGATTTTCTCGATTAGTGACATTCAGAATAATAAAGAGACTTTGGAAACAAATATAAATAAAACTAATCACTAACTTAGCATAGAAAAACTAAGACAATTTTTAAAAATAAATGAATAAAATATTTTTGAATGTCTTATTACTATATGATTAGAACTTTTTCATTCATTAGTTGTTCATTAATAAAGATTTCAATTAATTGTTAATGGTTTCAAACTAATTTTTCTCTAATTTGATTTCCAACATCGATATATTGCATTGCAGAATTAGTAATAGATAATTTCAGAATTTTTTAAACTGCATCTGTATTCGAAGTAGACTTCGTCTACTAAAACTCAGAGATTTTCATGTATTTGATCAAGGTTTTCATGTATTTGATAAAATGAGATGCTTATCAAATACATGAAAACATTGATTTCTAATTGTATATTGCTCATACATGATCTTAAAGAAAATGTTTTACTGCTTTTCCAATTTATAATTAGCATTTTGAGGGCTTTCTTTAAGCTAAAAAAGTAGTTTAGAAGTAAAGCTGGGTTTGTTTGTTGTTTCCTCACTGTCCTTTTTACATACAACGGCTAATTAGACCACTAATATGTACATCGATAATTATTGGATTGATAAAATTACTCCATGTAATTTGATTTAGCTTTGGTATTTAATAAACTCATTAAGACATTGATAGACCTCTTTCAGAAGTATTATCTAGAAATAAGGATATTTATTCTCAATGACATAGTAAAAATTATAATATTTTGGGTTTTTAAAAAACTTTACTTTGCCATGAACCATGAAATAAGAAAATATTAGTGTAAGCCTTAAAATAAAGAATAATTTCTTAAATATATTATTTTATTTAAATATTTTTTATGCAATTATAGTGTATTGCCTGTCTACTACAACAAAGATCAAAAACTGATCTTTGTTGTAGCAGAGAGACAAATTCTGCAGCAATTTTGTTACTATAAACATTATCATAACTTTAATTTAGTTAAATGTATTAATTTTTAACTTACTTCAGAAAATCTACAATTACATTGCAATGTTTCTTACCATCACAGTTTTAGAATACATAAGTAAAAGAGAATTATTTAATTAATTCAATCATTATATATCCCTTTTATTTCAGAGTATTCTTTTTTTCCGTTTTTACCATTTTAGAAAGTAATCGTCAAGTCTCCAGATGATAAAAGATATTTCCAATAAACAACTAATAAACTTCTAATACATGTAAGAGCAAATGAATGAATTTTAAATGGATTATTGATTACATCAGCGACGATAATTTAAAATCGGAAATGAGCATTACACTATTCTGCATTATAGTTCGCTAATGAAATCTTCAAATAATTAGAATCTGCAGTTAACAATCGATAATCCTGTAAGTAAAATATTTCTTGAGAAAGATTTCTTAAAAACTTGTATGCATTCATTTAAAATTTGACGTTTTATTTTTCATTATTTTTTCCTACAGAATGCACATTATATTTGCAATAAATCAATAATCCTTAGTTATTTTTATTCTATTCCTATTAAGAAAATGTTTTTTTATTTTGAATTTATAAAAATATTCAAAAGCAATTAGAACAAAGTTTCATTTCAAGATATAGATTTTTGTTCTTGGCATATAGTTTTAAAACAGTTCAGTGAAAATAAATTCAAAGATTTTGTAAATTTTAGTAATTGTACTAAAAATAAGAAAACATTTTACGTATTTTTTTGCATATAATTCATTTGGTAATGGAGAAAAATGTTATTAAATTTAAAGTAAATATTTAAAATTAAAATTACTAAATATTGAACACAAAATCAAATAGCTAAATATTAATACAGTGAATGCAAAATTAAGTTTATCTGATAGTAAAATTAATGTTTATATAGAATCATTTAAAAAAATAAGTATATAATTAACATTTCAGTGATAATATTGATGAAATTTATAAGTGTCATTAATATATTTTAATAATTAAAGTGATTTCATTTCCAGAACTGATATTAATGGTCTGTTTAATGGTTATATTAGTTACAAATCAAGATTTACACATGCTTTTCTAGAAAAAGTTTTTGATATAAAATATTAAATAATGTTGCTTACAATGAAAGTTAAAATAAAAATGTCATTTTTATATATATATATATAATGTATAAATTGAAAAAACTATTTCAGTAAAAATGTGAAAGCCTAATTTTTTTTCTTGCTATAATATTTTTTAAATTTTAATTTCATTTGCTACTGTATATAAAAATTCTCATTATTTAAATTCATTTTATATTGTATTCTAGATATTAGATTTACTTACAGAAAAATTTTAAATTAAGATTATAATGGAATATTTAATTATTGCTCATTACCGGAAAAACGAAAACCAGTCAGTCTTCAAGAGCAACCATTCATAAATTCGGATTTCTTTTTTTCTTTTTTTTATAATGCGTTTTTATGCATATTTTGGTATTATGTGTTTTTGATTAAAAAAAAATCATCTTCAAAAGCTACCCGAAGAAAATTTTGTATATAATATTGCAATTCCTTGTCATGCACCAGATGAAACTAAACTCCGTGGCACGACAATCTATATAGGCCAAGTCCTACAATGCCCATAGCTTAGTTAGATTATGTTCCAGTTAGGTGGTAAGCCTAACGTGAGAACCCCTGTGTTTAGCTCCCAAGCATGATTGGTACCCAATTTATCGATCCACTGAAGGGATGAAAGGCTGAGTTAACCTTGACCAGGATCTAACATTGGACCTGTGTCTTGGGAATTGTGAAACTCTGCCACTAAACCACCGGGATTATCATGCACAAGATACCACATCTAAATCATATAAAAACTAACTAATAGAAAGAAATGAAAAGGTTTTAAATAAATACTAACAAATAATAATTGTAATTTTAGGTACGATATAAATATTCAGTGACCATATTTAAAAATTTTTAGATTTTGATAACATTTTTTAGTGTTGTAGTATAATCATTTTCGAGAAAAAGTTAAATTTACAATCAGTTATAGCTTTTCTACAATGTTTAAGCATGGAATAGAAAAGAATGTTTTTGTTTTTAACTATCAGTAGCAAAACTAAATCACAAATTTTGAACAGCAAAAACTTCTTTAATTATACAAAACTCTATTACTACATGATTATGACTAAAATTATTGTCTAATTTAGATTTTCTAATGCAATTAAAGTGATTTTATTCAGCTAAATGTTTGGGCGCTATTAAGTGCTGCCTTTTAATAGTAGAAAGAGTTAAAAATATCTTTAAATTTCCAGGGATATTCTGCATGGGTTGCAGAGCTAACAAGATTATTGCCAAAACTATTGATTTTATGTCCTTCAAATTTTAAATTTCTGTCTTCAATCTCATCCATGGAAAAATAAAGTGCAACTGGAGTTGCATTCCTGTATTGTTTGGACATCTTTCAAACTATATATGTGTGTGTGTGTGTGTGTGTGTGTGTGTGTGTGTGTGTGTGTGTGTGTGTGTGTGTGTGTGTGTGTGTGTGTGTGTGTGTGTGTGTGTGTGTGTGTGTGTGTGTGTGTGTGTGTGTGTGTGTGTGTGTGTGTGTGTGTGTGTGTGTGTGTGTGTGTGTGTGTGTGTGTGTGTGTTTTCAAAGTTTCTTCCATTGTGACATATCAGTATGATATAGAAAACTCCCCTCGGAATGAGAGAAATTTTATATTTTTTAAAAATTGGATTTTTAGTAAATTTTATAATCTTATGAGAATTTTAGAAATGTTTGTATTAAAATATTTTCATTTAACATATTAACTGAACTGAAATAAAAAGTAACACATGGAAATATTTTATTAAATATTAGAAATGGTGAAAAAGTATAGTTTTGTATAACCCTTATGTAGATGTTTTTTTTATGTAAGATGGACTTTTTTAAATAAATATAAGCGAATGGGTTTTATTTAGGAATTTACTATTTCATATTTTATTCAGGAATTTACAATTATTACGGAATTTGGTACTTTGTTTCATCTTTAAAGGGTTTGATTTATTTTAATCATTAAGGAATATAAATGCTTCAAATTAACTTTAAATGACATGCTTTCGTAAAGGTGATTTTTTTTAAAAAAAATTCATCACAGAACCACAAAAACCAAGGATTCACATGTTTTTTTCTAATTAATATGCAATAGCTGAAATTTTATATAATATCAAATTCAAAATTATTTATATAATAATCAAAATAATATACATTTATGTAGTTAATTAGGACTTCTAAAGTAAGTTTCTGGGGAAAACAACAAATACGAAAGATTTGTTTTATACAAATGCATTTCATTTTTATTGCAAAATAAAATCTTATTTTTTCGCAGAATAAATGTAGATAGGATAAAAATAAATAATTTCATTTTGCAAGTCTTTGCTAACATTGGAATGAAATAATGTTTCATCAATAAAAATAAGATTAGGGTACAGAGATGCATCGCTGATTGTATATTTTAGTGTTAATAATTCTCAGATTTAACAAAATCTGTATAAATTCTACTGTGGTTAAATGATTAGGGGAAAGCTTCTATTGGGTACCTCTTTTTCTTGTCTCGTTGCAGAAGCAGATTGGTATTGAATTGTGAGAATTATTCAAAATCAATGCCTTCTGCACAAAATGTGCTTAGGTTGGAACAGGTATCCAATTTCTTTTGCACTTGATAAAGTGAATTTTTTTTCTTAAGAAATTACTGCAGAAAAGCAATAATGTTTTACACAAAATACTTTTATTTTGATTGATAATATCCCTTCATAAAAAAATTTATTTCTGCTTCAAGTTTCTTTAAAACAAACTTTCGGAAGAGAAATACTCAATAATTATGATAGAATAAGATTTTTAAAATGAATTTAATAGTAATAGGGTGTTCTAAGACAAATTTAAAAATTACTTAACACATAAAATAGGTTAAAATGTGTATTACAAGAATTTTTAGGGCACTCTGTATACAAATGCAAGTTCTACCAAATATGTTCAAATTAAAATGGGAATAATACAATACTGAGAATATGTCTTTACACAAAAGTGACTTAGAAGTAAAGTTCAAAACATTGCAACTTTGAGTAATTATATAATTTATCATTTCAATGGAAGATGGGACAACTAATAATGGTCTAAGTTAAAATATTGTTCCCAGAAACTACCAGTCATTATTAAAAGCTGAGAGTAGAAAATGAGTATTTGAAATATTTAAATAAATATACTTTTGAGTTTTAATACGCTTTACAAAGACATTGCTTCAATATTGTAACATTTAATAATTACAATTTAAATTAATTGTACCATATATGAATTAATTAACCAAAATTTGTTTCAAGTTTACTTTACAATTTTTAATAAAATTTGAAATAATTGTTTATGAGCCTCAAAATTAACACATTTTTGGATGAAAGTATTCGCGTAAGAATCAATATACTTTAAAATATTTTAATTATTTTTATTTTAGGTTAGTTTTTATGAAGTTATTATAAAACAACTGTTCAAATAAATATATGCAAACCAACATGTAAAGAACTTTATATTTTAGGATAACTTATGTTGTAAATTGTAAAAATAGTTCATTGAATTAAAACAGAACATTAATAAAGTTTCTTAATATATTTAATTGTAAACTTAAAACTCATTTTATACTTGCACATACTTTTATAAATTATAAAAATTTCATTTATTTTAATAAATTCTGTTTTTATTAACATATAAAAATCCACAAAAAATCGTAATGAGAGTATAATAGTGTGAAAATTCCAACACAGAATTCAAACATTACATGTTTTGTTTCTTGCATTTTATATACTCTGAATTCCAGAAATATATGAGCAAATTTAAAACTATAATTAAAATATATTAAATTGTGATTGTTTTACTATATTATTTATTTTTTCATTATAAAATATTTTTAGTTAACTTGAAGTATTTCGAAAAAAAAATGTTGATATTAAAACAATGTGTGGAAATATTTATAAAAAAAAAATACGAAAACGGATAAATGACATAAAAAAGTATGACGTACGTATACAAACTTTTAACTGAGATTGAGGAAAAAATATATTTGATTTGTTTATTTTTCATCTTATCTCGTTTATACATATTCTTTATATTTATTCTTTAACTTTTGAATTATTAACTTTTTTAGTTAATTGAGTTTTAGAAATATATTTTAATAGTTTATTTTTCAATTTATCCCTCATCTTCTGTTCCCCATGCATAGAAAATCTATTAACTATGTTACCACTATATCGTAATTGGCAGCTTTTATAAATATTTTATTTTGTCTTTTTTAGCATATTTATTTGTTGAATAAGTATCGTAATTTAAATATAAGTTTTAAAGTTATATATTAAAAATAAATAATTTTAGTTTTTGTTCTCATAATACTTGATTTGAATAAAACCTTCAGATATTATAATATATTTTACTTTCAAAAGCTGTTGTTGTCTTGTATAACATTTTCAGTACTGAATTTCTAAGCATTTAAATTAACTTTTTAAAAAAATAATATGATAAAATTTATATTGAAACGAATTATTTTTTTATAAAAGAAATAGAAAAGTTTAATGAACATATTTTCCATAAATATTTATAAAAATTTGATCATATTTATGTAAATATATCATGAAATCTACAATATTTGAATAGTTAAAATTTCGTTTTCTTTTTTATTTTAAACTAAAATTATTTTGAATAAAAAGAAAATATTTTTGTACAAAATAATTTTAGTTCTATTAGGCTTTTTTAACTAAGAAATATGTTTTATTACACATATGTATCTTATTTTAAGGAAAAAGCTGAACTTTTTGCAATGTCTCCGTTTTTGTTAATAACTTGTTGAGTTTACCGTAATGAATTTTATAACAATCATAAAAATATAATAAATTTTAAAAAAATTTCAAAAAGATTTTTGGATGTAATCTGGAACATTGATAGTTTCAGACTAAGCTCTAAGATATCAGATTTCTTTTATTGTGAAAAGATACTTCCATCATTTTTTTTATTTTTATTTTTTTCCTTTAGGGATTTCGTTTTCTTTTCAGTAACTTCAGTTAAGCAAAAAAAATAAAAATTTATTTAATCAAAGGACCTGCCTTTTAAAATAAACTATAAGCAATGCGGAAAACAATAATTTTTAAATATTCTTTTAATTATTATATAAATCAGTTAGGTGAAATTATAAAAAAAAAAGATCTTGTATACATTGTATACCAAAATAAATCTTTAACATCCATCAGATAAAACTTTTGTATTAATTAAGTGAGATAAATTATATAAAGTGCCTTTATCCTTGCATTGTATCAAAACACTATTTCATAATTTGATAATTAATGTATATTAATTGAAACCGTTTTTATAATTTTATTTTTATTATCATTTATAACCACATAAAAGTTTGAGAATATTAAGAATCTTTTAACAAAATCATATACAAAAGAAATCTAAAATTTCATGAGAAAATATATCGCACAGTTATTTCATACTTCCTGATAAAATGAAATTTAGATTTTGGGAGAAAAGTATTCTGTTAAAAGAAGAAATCATTTTGCTTTTACATTACAACATGAATCTGCTGTAATAGGATATGCTGGCATTTTTTCAGCAATAGTATCAACTATTTAATTCTAGTCGTATATCATTAGATATTAATTTGCATGCTTAGTAAAGAAAAAATTAACGTTTGACTGATTATGCAAAACAGGTAAAAAAAAGTAGTTCTAAAGCAGCTGTTTTAGGTCATTTGAGTAATTGCTTTAAGAAAATGTTTTTGTTATAAGCGTTAAGGAATAATAAAATATGTCATTTTCTTTCTTTAAAAAGTAGAAACATTTTTCTTTTGGGTATCAGTTACATATTTTCCTTGAATTTCAAGAATAAAAACTTTTCTTGTTTACCGTATAAAATACATGTGATATATGATATAATAATAATATTAAGTATATTACCCCTGATGTACTATTACATGCACTAGTAGATGTTTAGATTACATTTAAATATTTATTTAAATGCTTTCTAGAGATAAAATTTGCGCATGTTTTTTGAATTTGTTTTCACATTACCAGAATACTTGAACTAGTAAAGAATAATTAAAAAATGCATGCTGAATGAAGTAAAATAAGAAAAATGGCCATTTGAACATGACTTGCATATTGATGTCTATTTAGCAAAAGCCTTGATTTCAAAGACACTAAATTCTATTCGCTCACAAAATCAGGCTAATCAACAAATTTCAAAAGAATCAGTTAAGAATACACCGTCTTTGTCTAAAATACACAATTGCTTTTTAAAAAGACATAACTTGCAGACTTCCAAGAACGTGATTAGCGTCATCACTAGGGAATCGTATTGGAAAACAGGAATTCTAATGAATTCCAAATGGCAAAAATCATTAACAAAGTTTTTTTCCCATAAGATTTAAGCGTGAACACAGTGTTCAAAGAATATATATGAATGTGATAGTTGAAAGTATTCTGTTATGGAGATCATGTTTGCTTGGAGTATTATGTTATGAGGTATATTGTTTGGCATAGAAATGACGCATTGTGTTCCTTAAGGATGAATAACCTTCATGAGATACATAGATATACTGATATATCAAGTACACTCTACAATGTATAATTTTACTCTGCTGGTCATAAATAATAGTACAAATATATATCGTGTCAGAAATGTTCAAAATTGCTTCACTACATCACTAAAAATCAACCTAATTTTCACTATTTTTCTTCAACACCACACAGCCTAGCTCTAAGCCCTAAAGAAAATATATTGGACATGGTGTAAAACGAATTTTGGTTATACACTCTTCTACTATCTAATTTACAAATCATACATAAATTCTCATGCAGTGCATCAAACCCTCTATACATAAATGCCCTTTAGAAGCATATATATTGTACCGAACTTCGGGGTTCGTGTGGATTGAGAGTTGAAGAAAGCAACTACTCGATGAACACAAGACTTTTATTCGCAAAAATTCCACTAGAAATACCAGCTGTAGTAATCACAATTATACAGATACAATTCGACAGATACGATAAGTTACAGCTTCCAATCACAGGTCTCAAATACCTCAGGCAGAGAACAGCTTCTCTAAACTAGAAGTCACGACTAATCGTCTTCACAAAACTGACTGTGTGTACAAAACCTGCCTAACCATGTTGGGCTGCGGTATTTATACCTGACTTGGTGGAGAAATCTACTAATTTCGCCAAGGTTCTGGAAGCTTCTAGACTATCTCGCTAAATATTGGTCCTAGAGCTTAGGTGATGGATGTTTCCAGAAATATCCATTTCTCGCCAAGTCGCCAAGAGCAAAGTTTTCTCGCCAAAACATCGCCAAGTCACCAAATCGTTATAAAACCAACACGTCTAAATACCGCAATTTTTTTTCCCAAAATGTGAGTATTTCTGATCTGTCTGAGATATTTTAAGACATATACAATAATTATTTATAAATTTGTAACATTTCCCCCCTCTCAAGGACTGCACGTGCCGGGCAGTACAATCCCCTGATAGGAGGCCAAATGTAATATAAAAGAATTTACATTTCAGGAGGATACAGAACACATTACATACACAAACAATTCAAAATACAAATACAAAAAAATACAATATATTAAAATTATCTATATTATTTACAAAGATACTATGGTATATTAATTTTTACTTTACATTACGATAAGGAGCTAATCTATCATAATGTACTACCTTTGGTTTTGAAGATGATTTCCTTATACGAACAACGACGTCATTCAGTCTTTTTAGGACTTTGTAGGGAACTTCCCAGTTGGCTTGCAACTTTGGAGAAAGTCCTTTACGTCGAATTGGGTTCCACAACCAAACTTTATCACCTTCCTGAAATTTTTGTCCTGTCGCTCTTGTGTCATACCTCGTCTTCATTTTTCGGTCGTCAGATTGATTCGGTCTCGAGCAAAGTTATGGCCATCTCCAAGACGTGTCTGAAGGTCTCGAAGGTATTCCTCTGGCGATGAAGATGTATCCGGTGGACAAACAAACTGAAGATCACAAGGGAGACGAAGTTCGCGATCGAAGAGCATTTGTGATGGGTTGTATCCGGTAGTCTCATGGACAGCACTACGATATGCAAGCAGAAACAGCGGTTGCTTCAAATCCCAATCTTGCTGATTTCTGGAAACCATAAGTGAGAGATTATTTAAGATGGTTCGGTTAAACCTCTCTACCATGCCGTCCGATTGGGGGTGTAATGGCGTGGTCTGCGTCTTGTCTATTCCGAGAATTTGACACATTCCTTTAAACACAGCAGACGTGAAATTTGTCCCTTGATCTGAGTGAATTTGTAAGGGTGTGCCAAATCTGGAAACCCATTGCTGCACTAGAAACTTGGCTACTGTAGTCGCTTCTTGATCAGGGATTTAAAAATGCTTTAGGCCACTTAGTAAAGTAGTCCATGACAACTAGGATGTATTTGTTGCCATTTGAAGATCGTGGTAAAGGACCCAAAATGTCCAATGCTATCCACTCAAAAGGTGCTCCTACATTATACCGCTGCAGCCTTCCTCGGCTACGTTTCTTTGGTCCCTTACGTGCCGCACAGTCATCACAAGATTGACATCATTTCTCTACATCTTGTCTAGTTTTGTTCCAATAGAAGTGTTCTCGAACTCTCTGTAGAGTCTTCTTTACTCCGAAGTGGCCTCCAGATGAGCTACTGGGCAATTCTTTCAAAACATCTGAAATTCTTGATTTTGGAAGAACAAGCTGCCATTTGAAATTACGTCCATCATCGGACTCCCATTTCCTGTATAACACGCCATTTCTAATATGGAGTGAGTCCCAAAGAGCCCAATATTGTTTAGTAGCAGGACTATAGGTGGAGATGTCCTGCCAACTTGGTCTCATAATGGAAGATTCTTTTAACTCAAAAATTGGATTTATATCGGGGTCTTCGTTTTGGGCTTCTCTCTAAGTCCTTCATCACTCCATGGGTCTGGTTTCGATGGCGGAGAAACAGTAACTTGGCGTACCGAAGGATTTACTATTTGATAATTCTTCTCTGCTCTGGAACAATATCGGCAGCTTCCATTACACGGTCACCTTGATAAAGCGTCAGCATTTCCATGAAGAGTACCTTTGCGATGACATATTTCAAAGTCAAACTCCTGGATTCGTTGAATACATCTGGCTACCTGCCCTTCTGGATTTTTAAAATTTAAAAGCAAGGTTAAGGATGCGTGATCTGTCCGAAGCAAGAACTTTCTTCCATAGAAATAATGGTGGAAATGTTCTATGGCTTTTACGAATGCTAGCAATTTCTTCCTGGTTGTACATTAATTTCGCTCCGATTTCGACAAACATTTGCTCCAATAAGCAATGACATATTCTTTATCATCGATCTTCTGCGACAAAACAGATCCTATATTTTTGTTGCTGGCATCTGTGTCTAAAATGAATAATTTTCCGGGCTGGGAATATGCAAGAACGGGCGAAAATGTCAACGCCTCCTTCAGTTGTTTAAATGCTTTCTTACATTCATCTGTCCATAGAAATCTTTGTTTAACTTCTGTCAACTTGTGAAGGGGTCTGGCAATACTTGAAAAACCCTTAACAAATTTCCTGTAATACGTGCATAGTCCAAGAAAACTTCTTAATTGGTGGACATCTTCTGGACGACTCCAGTCCTTAACTGCAGAGATCTTTTCAGGATCTGTTCTTACACCTTCAGCAGATACAATGTGTCCCAGATAGATTACTTCACGTTGAAATAAATTACATTTGCAAAGATTCAGCTTCAGGTTGGCCATTTTTAATTTTTCCAACAACTTTCGGATGTTTCTTAGATGGTCTTCGAATGTGCGCCCTACAATGATGATATCATCCAAATATACCAAGCAGGCTTCGTAGGAAAGTCCTCGTAATACTGTCTCCATCAGGCGTTCAAACGTTGCAGGTGCATTGCAAAGCCCAAATGGCATAACCTTGAACTGCCAAAGTCCTTATCCTGTGGTGAACGCAGTCTTTTCCCGATCCTCAGGATGTATCTCTACTTGCCAGTAACCACTCTTGAGATCCAAAGTCGAAAACCATTGATTTCCGGATAAAGCATCAAGTGTATCGTCAATTTTAGGAAGAGGGTAACTGTCTTTTTTAGTGATGTTGTTTAATCGACGATAGTCAACGTAGAATCGGGTGGAACCATCTTTCTTCCGAACCAAAACAATAGGTGAAGCCCAAGGACTCTCTGGTGGCTCAATAATGTCATTCTGTTGCATTTCCATCAGAAGATTATCCACCTCTTCCTGCTTAGCGAATGGTAGTCTTCTCGGATGTCGTTTAATGGGTGGATGATTTCCTGTATCTATTCAGTGCTGCGTTATTTTGGTGCTGCCATGTTCATCTCAGAAAGTCTAATGCAACCCTGCAAGGGCAGCACATATCAACTAAATGGCTATTAATTTATCAAGAGTGCAAGAAACATTATTTTCAATGAATTTAATTTCTATGATTTGATTACTTTGGAAAAGGTTACGTATAATTATATTCCTTCAAATTCATCAAAATTGATTATTATAAATTCATGTTAGCATTCACTTTGTAGTGAATTTTTCATAAAAATAATTTCTTACATTTTTCTAAATATACTATTTCTGTTTATAGACAGTAACCTATTCTATGATTTGTTTTAATACAATTGCAGTGAACAAAATAGTTTTTCATTACTGTATTTAAAATAAAAGTTTCAAAACAGTAATGAAATATTAACATAAAAGTTTGAATATGCTTACTGCCATTTTTTGATAAATAATCCAAAAAATAAATTTGATATTAATATTTTTGGAAGCAACAGAGGAATCTCATGAAAAATGTTTTATATTTTAATAAAAATATGTGTGACTGCTTTCTTTCAACTTTAGAATCTGTCCCATATGTTAAATGAAAAATAAACTAGATATTTCTGGACCAAGTCACGTGAGTATGGATACCAAAAAATAACATGTAGTACTTCATACTACGTGCTTCCATTTGAAGCTTAATAATGAAGTGTCTTACAAGGTGGATTTGTTTAACATAACTAAAATATATAAAATAGTTGCAGCGATAAATCTAAGTCGCGTGTTAGGAAGACATAAACTGTAAAACTCATTATGTTTCTTTGCCGTCCAAAGCCTCGAGTTTATTCAAATTTAAAGGAAAAGTAAAACTCATGTTTTAGTAGATTTTGATGGATGCCAACAAACTAATTATAAGGATAATATTGCATAATTTTAGGTTAAAATTTAATTCTCTTTAATTTAATTAAAATTTTAGGATAAAATATTATTTAAACATCATGTTTAACATGCTTTCATTATTTTTACTTTTCAAGTATTGTCAGTAAAACTAATTTGGTATGAAATATGTCTCAATATAGAGTACAGATTTCAATGGTCTTTTTGCACGTTTGATTCAATAAAAATAAAACCATTTATAAAAAGCTGAAATATTTTGAAATTTTAAAAAAAAGGGTCCTTGTATTTATTTTCATAATATCGGCAATTTCATTTATTTCATTGATTTATATCGATATAAAATTAAAAAATATATTTTTTTAAACATTTTATTAAAATATTGATTCAAGTAATCTTGATGACTTATACTCTTTCAAAAAGATTTAGGAGTTTGTTGTTTTGCACAATTTAATGCAAACACAATTTATAATTACACGCTGTTCAAAGATTCTTGAAATTGTTGCGCACATATTTTATTTGAATCTAAAAATTAAAATATTTTAAGATATCAATAATTATATATATATATATATATATATATATATATATATATATATATATATATATATATATATATATATATATATATATATATATATATATATATATATATTCTTAAGATTTATTTTTATAATTTAATTTTAAAATTGTAAAATGTATTTCATTTATAATTCGATATTGGTAAAAATGCATGAATCATTAAGTAATTTAAGTCATTTCAACTCGAGTATAGAAATTTCCAATAATGCCAATGTACAAAA
Organism: Latrodectus elegans; assembly: GCA_030067965.1. Taxonomy (NCBI): domain Eukaryota; kingdom Metazoa; phylum Arthropoda; class Arachnida; order Araneae; family Theridiidae; genus Latrodectus; species Latrodectus elegans. Next base: position 82,683,716 of record CM057816.1, read on the forward strand.
CTTAAAACTTTATTTAGATTTCATTACTTTCGTTTTTTATAGTAGTAACTTGAATAAAACAATATGTATGTGCTAATGAAACATATATGAAAACATTAAATAAAATTTACTGCTTTCGTAAACTTAAAAAAATGATATTAAATATTTATTTTTATGTAAATAAAATATGAGGAGTACTTAATCTTTTAAAAACCAATCTAGAAAGTCTTCACTTTGTTTTCTTAAACTGAGCAATCAATATGAAAGTGTAAGAATCATTTAAATTAAGTATAATCTAATCTCAATTATTATTATTATTTACGTTATTATACTTATTATTATTAGGGATTAATTAATGTAATTAATCCCAAAATGAACAAAACCACTTACCTGGAATGAAATACGGAATTATTTTGAGCTGGAAGTTTTATAAAAAATAATCTTCTGTTATGCAAGTTTCTTGTGAGTTGCTCCATAATGTTTCAAAAATTATTCCCATAAAGAATTTAAGCTGTAAAATACGAAATCTCGTAAATATTTGAAAGTAATAAACAATAATAATAAATCGGACACATATTCGACAATGATAATAAATCGGAGAAAATGATATATAATTTCTTTAAATTTTAAAACAGAGTTGTTTAATCCTTATATGGTCTTCCGATAACTTTAATATAGAGTATTTTAACATTTATAGTCTAACAATTATCTTAACTTTAGGTAAATTTGAATATTATTTCTTTTGCAAGTTTTCCACACAAACTGCTTAGAAGTAGCTAGATTTTCATTAAATAAAACTAAATTACTTATCAGACGTTTATTCATAAATTACCACGTTAACTACTTAAAAGTATTTACAATAGTTTCCTTAGATAATACTATACTAATGCTTGTATTAATGTTAAGCACTCAATCATAAACTACGATGTGAAGATGAGCATATACTTCACACATATACAAACACATACACACACACACACACACACATCTATATATATATATATATAGATAGATAGATAGATAGATAGATAGATTATTAGACAAACCCTTATATAGAGAATGTTGTTTAATTTAAGTGCTTAATTTATATATTTTATTTTAGTTCAGAGTTATTAAACTTTGAAGGATATTTATACAGGAAAATTTTCTATACTTTCTCAATTAATATATTCCTGTTTTTATATGCCATTTATTTTTTTTCATCTACAATAACATTATTAAGCATGAAATTTCTATATAATGATCTGAAAGGAATACAGTATAATTGATTCATGTATGTGTGTGAATTTATTAAAGTAAATATTATAAGGATAAAATTACTTTTAAAACTGAAGCATTAAAAATTATGTAATACAAATTTCATTATCAGAGAAAACTTTCCATTGTAAATTAGAAATAAGTTCATAATTCCAGTTATAATGAACATTTCCAATAAATTCATTTCTATGAACTTTGGTATTCTTCAAGTTACTAATAAGTAATTTAGGTTCAATAAACTAATTAATGTACGATATTTCTTATATATATATATATATATATATATATATATATATATATATATATATATATATATATATATATATATATATATATATATACACGCCTTTTAACAAATATCTTAGAATTTTACAGTTGCTGATAATAAAGTGTGTTACAAATGATTGATCCAATCTAGAACTACTTTTCAATAAACTATAAACGGAAATAAATAATTTCATAATTTATCAATAAATTAACACTTATGTTTATTTAGTTTTTACTATAATCAAATTTAAACTTTCTTTCTTTCTCCATATGAGGAAAAGTGTTTATTTAAAAATGTAAAGAGTAGGAAAATTATTAACATTTTTTCTAAAATATAAGATATTTTCAATAAAATAATTTATTGCTATTGTGAAGTAGAGTTTTTCAGCAAGCATCATGAAAATTCAAAACTCTGTAATTTAGTAAATGTTCATTTAATATTAAAATTAATTGATTTATTTAATAAATTAGTAAAAATAAATAATGATACAGAATTTATTAGTTTATTCATTTACATTTCTACAATAATAACCCAAATTATTCAACGCACTTTTAAATAATAACATCTATTTCTCTCAATGCATGTGTCCTGCTACTATTAAACTTGTACCAAATAAGCATGTACAGAATGCACTCTATTCAAAAGGGCAAACAGTGAGAATTTAATGAAATATTCATTCAGTCTTCTCAAATCTATTCTGCTCTGCTTTTAGAATCCAAATGATGTTGTCCATTTATAATCGAGAGATCAGTTCCGTAGAAATACTAATCATCAGCATCCAAATTTGATCTTCAAACACATATGTTAATCGAAGAGTAAATAGTTTGTAGGATGTTTCACCTTTAACCCAATACAAGCTTTGAGGAATTGAAGATTATGCTTAAAACGTCTGGAACTAAGAAGGAATTAAATTCATATTCATCCACAAGAATACATTCATAATGATTCACAGAATGTCTGGGAAACGGATAATGTTTTTCTTAAAGGATAAAAATAATTTTGCTGCTTCTTATTAAAACAATATTTTTCTTTGTAATAAAATAGTGTTTACTGTTAAAAGAAATATTAGAAATATAAATTTTTATTTCAATAATTTATATACATGTATCATTGCAATTATATTTTGTATGGTAAATGTTAAACTTTATATTATAATATGATTATTGAAATAAACGTAAATGCAATATTATCAATATATTTGGAACAAAAAGTACATCAATGATTGAAGATATTTAAACCTTATCTGATATACCGATAGCATATATATATATATATATATATATATATATATATATATATATATATATTTTACTTACATATATCTATAATAAAAAAATCCCGCCTTTAAATAATGTAATATTTTTTTAGTAAAATCAAATATTATTTTTTCATGGTAAATGGTACAGGAAGCAGTGCATTTAGTTTTAACCAAATGGGATGCAATTACCAAAATTGTTGTGTACGAGTCCCTTGATGAGTGTTCACACAGTCCTCCGGAGGGACTGTTTTATTGCAAACAAGAATATCGTTTTTGCCATGACTGAAAATGGGAACAACATTTTCATTAGTTAATTTGCTGCATGCGCATAATATTATATGCATCGCTTCAAGATTAACCTCCTTTAGTACAAGCATTTATTTACATAAACAGGTGTAACAAGCTTACATTCCAACATGATTAATCGAATATATCATGAAATAAGTTAATATAATACAACTGTTATTACATTTGAGTTAAATTTACATTTGAAATATATTAACTTACTTTTGAAATTTGTGAAGAAATATGCTTTTATGATATTATAACTCAATATAAAATATATTTATTTTGCAAATTATAATTATATTAAATTGCAAATTGTGTGTTTTATAAATTTGTAATGTTTTCTCATTTTTTAATCCTAATTAGATGATTTCTTGCAATAAATGCTTTTTTTTAAAATTTCTTATTATTTACGTATGGATCAGTTTCGAATTCACCAAAAGAACATTTATATTAATATTTGTGGAACATAAGAAAGAAAAATTTATGTTTTATATCATGAATTATATCATAAAATTAGAAAGTTAAATCCTGATTCATGGAATAAATTTACATTTTATATATCATGAAATATATAATATGATGAAAATTTATTTTATGAATCATGGACTGTGTAATATGATGAATATATTTCATGAATTATAGACAATATGCATATTTCTTTTTTCATTTTTATGAATCATGGACTGTGTAATATCATTCATATATTTTATGAATTAGGCAATATGCATAATATTTTTTAAATTTTTCATATAACAAACATTTTTTACAGGAATAAATTAAATGCATTATTTTTCTTTAATCACTTTTGTCACACTTGAATATTTCTTTTTTGTTAAATAATTACTTTTCTCCCTCTTTCATAAAACATATTTTTTTCGAAACCCATTCAATTTTTCAAATGTACTTTTCTTAACGTTAAATGAGAGGGAAACTCTGAAATATTTGAGATACGCGCAGACGAGAATTTACAAAATAAAAATAACGGTTTAATTTTAAAGTACTACGTATTTTAACACAGAAGACGATTTTATACTGACTTACTTCAACTTGTTTAGCCTAGAATAAATTTTCAACAGAAGAGAAAAATGGAATTGATGCGAGAACATATTTCCACTATGATTTTCTACGATATTAAAGAAGCATTAAACCAAGAAGAATGAGTTCAGCGGTTGCAATTAGCATTTGGAAATGAATCTCCAGCTCGTGCTACTGTATTCAGATGGTTTAGAGAATTTAGAAGAGGTCGCAATTTTCTTCAGGATGAAGAAAACACAAGAAGGCCGTCGTCGGCAGTAATCCCGGATAATGTGTCTGCCATACGAAAAATGTTATTGGATGATAATCGCTGTGCCTATCAAATTATCATTTGATTATCATTGCTTAACATTGGATCCGCAGCCATACACAAAATCATTCATGAAGAATTACATATGAAAAAACTAATTTGCCATTAAGTTCCCCATAATATAAGTAAGAACCAAAAATTGGAGCGTGTCAGAATCAGTAAAGAAACTCTTAAATTGCTAAATGATGGTGGCCACCACATCATTTCTAAAATTATAATAGGTGATGAAACGTACATACCGTTTTTTGACGTTCCAACACGTCAAGAAAGCAAAGTATGGATCTTTGAAGATGATCCCATGCCGACCATTATGAAAAAACAACGATTATGTATTCCGTTTTCTTCAGAAGTACGGGATTGGTCAAAGTCATCAAGTTGGAAGGACAAAAAACAGTAACAGCAAACTGGTATACCACTAAATGTCTTCCACAAATTCTACAATAACTGAATGTTAAGGGACGAATGCTTCACAATGACAATGTATCTTCACATACAGCCGGATTAACATTTGAGTTTCTTAAACAAAAACAAATTAAAGCTATTGAACTTCCACCGTATTCACCTGATCTAGCTATGTGCGACTTTTGGTTATTCTTAAATCTAAAAAAGAACTTACGTGGACGTCGTTTTCATTCAGAAGAAGAGACTGATGTGGTATAAATGCATTTTTTCATCTATTCCAAGAAATGACTGGTTTGAGGAATCTGTGGAAAATGCGTCTAGAAAAGTACATTGATGCTGGAGGAGACTGCTTTGACCACACCTAAAATTTTGTAAGTATTACTTTAAAAGCCAGGTTGTATCTCAAAAATTTTAGAGTAATCCCCATAAATGTAAGTAAAAGCCAAAAAAGTGTAATGATATAATTAATAAATATATATTATTTAGCTAATGGTTCAAGAATTAATGACTTTATAAATTTACAATATGACAATTTTTAACACATGCATTATTTTATAAAGAAATTAATTTCATTTTTAATCATTTTGATGTTGATGCGATTTAAGAGGAAAAACATTTTTCATTCTCTTTATTAATTTTATTCATTGTATAATAATTTATTTTTTTACAATCTATTTTTTTATTTATTTTACAATCTTTTTACAATCTTTGTAATTCTGATTCATTTTTGCTGTCAAATCTTAAAATTCTTGTCATTTAAATTTCATTTTGTAAGTCAATATATTTGTTTCATTTAAAAATAAAATAAATAAATTGTATGAATAAAAATGAGTTATTTAACTATCAGTCAATATATTTACTTCATTCGAAAATTTTAAGCATTATGTGATTCTAATAATGAAAATGTCATTTAATTTCTCAAACTAAATTTCAGTCAATTAAGTTCTTAAAGGCCTCTCAATAAAAATATATTAAAGACTTATAACCTCTTTTTAAAAGTAAAAACACGCTCTTTTTTTTGTCACTGAATGCAATATTCTTAAGTCAAATACCTGCTCTTAAATTATTCGAAAAATAATTACAACAAACAAGTGTCAAAATTGAGATTATTATACATATTTTTATGAGTATGCGTCGACTACGTTATGTGAAATCACATTGATAAACTAATCTCACTATCCCAATCATAAAAATTTCAAATGTATCTTTCAATGTTGAAGTTTTCCCATTTCTTAAGAGAGTCACTTTGAAAGAAGATTATAAATCTGTCATATATTATAACTGTTCATGTATACATAGAAAATTATATGTACATATTATTTCATGAATACATAAGAAATAATCTATAGTTCAGAGATGTGACCTCATAATTAATATTTAAAAACCCAACGCATTGAAATTATATTCGTCATAAAAATTAATAAATTAGAAAATTGTACTTTTGATAGCGAAATATAAGAAAATTTTTAACATGTATAAATATTTAGAGCTTTTAAAAGCCCTTTATAAATTTAAATCAAAAAAATTAAAATATTTTTTTGAAATCTAATCTATTTAATTGCTTTTTTATTTATTCTTACAAATTTAAAGTATTTTCAATTCATTGATTAATTTTTCAGGAAATAAAATATAATTAAACGGTGTGGGAGTAGATAATTATAATATTAAATTTTAATACCTAAATTAAATAATTCAATTTTAAACAAAAATTATACATAATTTCAATTTAAGTATTTCTAAGGTGTTCACTCTATTTCTGTTTACTTCAATTGTTTGCTAACACTCAAAATCAGGTAACATAAAATATTTATAAGACAAGCAAAAATATAAAAGCGTTTTCTAAATTTTCAACGAGAAGTGAATATTTATTTCTACATAAATTTCAATGAAGAAAATAATGGTTTTCAAATGGCAAATGATGGTTTTCTTTTTTGTTTTCTGAAGCTGATAAATCAATATAAAATCATGCGGTGTTTCCTAAGAGATAAAAAATTTATAAAGAAGGCATAAATTTCTTGAAACGATTACGCTTTTTGATAAATGCTTCCAGTGGAAGATAGGCTTCCTAATAATCAGAATCCGAGAAAAAAAATATGCTAAAGATTTAATATATTTTAGACAAAAATGCCTCATTATTTTTTAAAGATTATTCTTGATTTTACATATACAAAAGCTTGGATTGTCGATTGGTCATTTGAATGAAAAAGTATTTAATTTTCCAAAATACAATGAGCTGGATGGGAAATTCCATAAAAATATCGATACTGTTTTCCTAAATGCACGCAATCACATGTTCGATATTTCTAGAACGCACGAATAATCTCCATTTATTTTTCCTGTTCTAATATGTAATGAACTTGATATTAGGAATTTACTTGATCTATTTGGTATATATTGCGTTGAAACCTTATTGTCTCATATACGATTGTAATTTATCAGATATGTCTATATTAAACATCAGGGTCAGGAATTCCTATTAATAATCGTTATTGTGCTAAAGATAATCGTTATTTGGCTTTCAACTGAATCCATAATAATTGTAAATAATGAAACAAAATAATTTTTGTAAAAGATTACAATTATTACCGATTTCATTATTGTCCTACCCAAGATTTAAATTAGTACAGGCTTGCTAAGATTTGTGAAATCCAAGTGAGTGATTCAATATGCAGAACGTTATGCCACTAAATGATTTACGTTAATAAATTAGATATCATCCATCTTTACGGCCCATACATCTTTGGGTGACTTTCTACAATGGCATTTATATTTTAAGTTCTTCAGCAAAAGCACACGTGTCCTCTAATCATTGAGAAGGTTATTATATTTCTCATAAACACATCATGATACCATAACGTTATATATGATTATAATTAAATAGCTAAAATCCTATACAATGAAGAACATAAGTTTGAAAACTAAGGACGCAATTTATTTTTAAAAACTGATACCTTTAATTTCAGAGCATTTTTAATGGAGTTGTTCATTTACCATACATTAATAGTTTCAATATAAGATATAAGATTTCGATATAAGATATAGATTAATACTAAGATATACTTTAATCAGATGAACGAAGTATTTTGTAAATTCTTTTATTCTAACTATAACATTTTATCTTTTCTGTTGTGTTCTGGAATGAAGAAAAATAAGGGAATAAAATATTCAAATAAGGAAGAAATGAAATTAATGAGAAAATATAACAGTTCGCAAAAAAAACCCAGTTATAAACAGTTTCATTATCACGATTAAAACTTCTTAGTTCTATTAAATGAATTAATTTTATAGCACTAGTCAGTATTAAAAGTTAAGATTCAATATGCTTCAATATGATTAAAGTTATAAAATTTAAATGTAAATCATATTTTAAAAAGTCAACAAATCATTTCTTAAAAATAAATATTGTTATCATTGATCTTATGGTTTTAAACAAACTCATTATGTTTCATAGTTTTAATGTATTATGAAATATATAAAAATAAAGATAATTTGTTGCAATAAGGGCTTCATAAATGTTAAACTTCAGTACATTAATGAATAAAAATTAAGGAAATATTAATGATGTAAAATTACTTTCCTGATAATACATGTCTCTATAACTTTACATTTAGAAATATTGATGCATTTACAGTATTTTAACGGTATTTTTATATATAATTGTTGTACCTAAGAATTAAGAGAGAGAGAGAGAGAATAAGGGTTAATCTGTGGTTTGTGTACTTATTTCTTGCCAAATGGGCAATAGACGTGCCAAGCGTAGTAACCCAGGCTATTTCATCCTAAATGCACTCCTTGTGTCAAAAAGTACACTAGAATTTGGAAAAAATATAATTTTCTCCATATTCTAGTGTATTTTTTGTTATACAATTCATAAAAAAAGCCATTGTTTTTGTTTTCGTTGCCATACCAACGGTGAAATTCTTTCGTCAGTTTCATCGCGATAGAAACGCCATTTATGCGTAGTGTCTCTAGGAGCATTCAACATACGCAAAAACGCGCCAGTTGGCGACTTTTTGAAAAGGCGCCAAGCAGGGGACCCAAAGAACATTTTCACCAGAATAAATGTTTAATTTCATTGTGTGAAATATCATGATGACTGCATTCTTAATTTTAATAATTCATGATATATTAACATATTATTTTGCTTCAGAACCTGTTTACTATCAGGATAATAACTGTATAGATGAATAAGTTGTACTTGTAAATAAATTTAAACATTAAATAAATTTAAACATTATATTTTACCCGAAAAGTTATATATTTATATAGTCCTATTTATGACATAAAAGAAGTTGCTGACCATCAAAAACGCAGCACAATAAACACAGAAATGACTCAGCAAATGTGTTTGATAAATATGAATTTACACAGAGAACAAATAATTGAAATTACTACTCCTTGTGAAGTATGGGAGAGAAGAAAATCAGTAATTGCAAAAGTCTATTTCCCTGTACCAATCTCAAGGCTAGCATGAAATCAGTAGTTAGTTTAAGTGTCACTGCTGAACATAACAATTGCCATTGATTAAAATAGACTTTAGATTCATTCTTGGGATATAGCAATGGAAGCGTCTTTCATATCTTGCAGAAGTTGATTTGGTGAAAAAGTAGACAGCCAGTTGTTGAGCAAGCATAGAATACATGTTTTCTATTGGCTATACATCAGAAGAACAAGCAAGTCAAGAAATCCAATCTTATGGGTTAAAACCTCTTTAACAATACGTTCACACATGCGGTTACGTATTATTCTGTTTGAGTATATCGGATGAGAAGCTCTGTGAAGGTATTATAGGATCACTGGATAACACAATTCAGTGATACAGTGATTGCTGCTAAACGCAATAGCATTACTTATGCATATATTAAACACATGAAGATATAGATGCTTAAAACAATATTATAAGAATGTGGGAATGAAATCTAATACTTCTCTAAGGCATGATAGTGTTGGCAGGAACTGTGTGTTAATGCATAACAAGGCAATTCAGCTGTGTCTCACCATGTTGTAACAATATATAAATCCAACGTGTTGTTGAAAGCTGAAATAATTCATCATTGAGTACAATGTTATTATAATCTCTTGTCCATGTTCCTTATTGATTATATCATTAATGGCAAATACGTCTGCAATTTCGAGTCAAGTGCAACTGAAGCAATGCAGATAACTAATTCTTTATAAACTACATCGATTGATATACGAGTAAATAGAAAGAAGCGTTACAGATTGCATCAATTGTACAGTGGTATCTCATGTGCAGTGAAGTAACAAAAAGGGGGTGATCAGTTCTGTTGGAGCACCATTTTCCCCGTCTTCTAGCAATTAAATATCTTTACAAATTTTTACTTTGTCCAACAATATCGCCAAATTATCGCCATATTTAATTCAACAATATCGCCAAATTTTTTACCACATAGTTTGCTATTCTTCAAGCTTTGAACGTAGAAACTTGCTCGAAGTTTTCTAGGAGTTGCACTATATATATATATACATATATATTCATTTTCCGTATCCTGTACTTTGTACAATTTTATTGCATATATGGAGCCTTTTAACAAAGGTATGAGTTACACCACCCTGTTGTGGAATTCCAAAATGTGCATTACGAAATATGATTATATATATATATATAAAGAGGGTATGAACACAATTTTAGATCAATATTGATAAAGAATTTAAAAAAGTAAAAGTTTTAGAATAAAGATTTTTGGCAACAAATTATTATTTAAAATGAGAAATATCGTCTGCTACTTTTAAATTTATTTTTCTTTTAAAATGTCGGATGCAAACAAACAGTGGATTGAAAGATACGTTTTTGAGCTTTACGAAGAAAAATATTCTTATTGAAGAGTTCAAAAACATTTTGAAGTGTATAATATTAAAATTTCTAAGTCCAAAATAATCAACCTTATTAATCGGATAGGTAAAAACCATCTTTCATTATTTCTACATGGAAATAAGACTCCAAGCGAATATTCGAAAAAGGTACATATTATTTCAAATATTTCTAAAGTGAAATAGCTGCGAAGTCATTAAATAAATCTGCAACAACAATCAGTAAAACAATAAACCAAGATTTACAAGTTAAAAAATCTAAAAAAAACATAACGTTCGCCAGCTTTCGCCCAGACATATGGCACAACGCAAAACATTTTGTAGAATCCTGTATGCAGACAATTTAGCAGAAGATAAATGGAAATACTTTGTGACTCTTGACGAAGCAGGAAATTACCTAAGCGACTGCAACAAGAAAAGGTCCATTTATTATAGAAAACAAGGAGGAAAAATTGTACAAACCTGGTTCTGTCAATGTAAAGAAAGTTTCTGTAAGGGATCTGTGATTGTTGCTGATTTCTCCTACAGTGGGAAATTAAAAATAAAAAGAGTGGAAAATATGTTAAAATCAACTCATTATACTATCAAGAGAAAGTTTCACGTACCATATTTACAGAAAAAATTCTACTTCTTTATCCCAATGACTTTCAAAGGTAGAAACATCATAAAGACAAAGCGACATGTCAAACTTCGAAAACTAACACTGCACTCCATGAAAACATGAAGACTAATGCATGTATTGCATAAATACCTTTCTAACATATTCCTACAAAGTCTCCTGATGTTTCACCTATAGACCATTATGCCTTTGGAGCCTGGAAAGTAGTGGAGGAGGAATGGAAAGCAATATCCCTGGATGTTTTATCAAGGAAGTCACGATGCAGACTTATAGTCAAGAAAAACGTTAATTAAACGGACCCGAAATCGTTTTATATATATATATATAAAATATATATATTTATATATATATATATATATATATATATATATATATATATATATATATATATATATATATATATATATATATATATATATATATATATATATATATATATATATATATATATATATATATATATATATATATATATATATATATATATATATATATATATATATATATATATATATTTTAACAGACCAATGGTCAGGGGTATACTGGGATGTATTGTCCCCTTATATCCAAGAAACCGGTCAGAAACAGCGACCACTTTGCCACCGAGGCGTTGAACCGGGTGCACCACGGGGGGTGGGCCACCATTGTACCCTCACACATGCCATAGGAACCCGTTTATACAGTAGGTTCATACCTCATTCACACACAAGGAAAGGACAAAGACAGGATAAATAAAAAAAAGTAAATTAACAAAAAAACGTTATTCGTATAAAAAATATTTACTTTCAATTAACATGTGAATTACAAATTAAATTATCATAATTTTAATTAAGCTCTTTCTTAACAACTTCACAAAATTTCTCTTAAAGCAATACATAGTTACTTTAATCCAATTTATGTAATTAAAAATAGGAATCATTCATTCCCATAACAGTCAAAAAAAGAAAGCTTTTAGTTTGGATATTGGAATATGTATTTTATTTAAAAACATTGAGTGTAATGCATTATTTATAATGGAGAGTAACGTTAAATGGGAAACTTCTATATAGGCTTTCAGAATATGCTTCTTTTAAGGATAACAAAAGAGAATTTATCCTTCAAATAGATGCATAAAAGTCATTAATGCCACGGCATTGATTTCAATGGATGTTGAAAACATGGGCTTTTTTGTTTGGTTGTGGGCGTGTAAAGCAAAAATAGCATCAGCCATTAACATATCTTTTAGTAAGAAATACATCAAGCATTATGTTTAAGGCTTTTAAATGAAAAAAGATAAATTTTCTATTTATTTATATAGGTAAACGACCATCAAATCTAGAATTCTACACATTGAAAAAATATTTAATCTTTCAAAATTATTGTAAATTGTTTTTAAAAACTCAATACAATTTTTTGTGTCACAGATAATATTTCTAAGTTGAAGCATAAAAAATGCTTATTCAATTTATTGATGATTGCAGTTAAATGATTTGGATCAAAACTTTAAATTATAAATTCGCAAACTCTCTCTGTGTGTGTCTAGTTTAATAACAACATACTTATATTCTTCAAAAATATCTTTATTTTAAATTTATTCTTTCAGAACATGCTTTTAAATGAGACCTTTTGGATATACCTTCAATTTTGTTTCCCGAGTAAAACAGTCTCGATACCCATCACAGAAAATAATAGACATGATAAAATAAAAGATGTACATTATTCTTTAATTGTTCGTTTGTACTTTTGTTAAATAGTGTTGAACTGTAAAGGCAAAGATGATAATGTATTGAACACGTTATTTAATATTAATTTACAAAATATTTGAATAAATTAAGTAGTTTCTGGAATAGGATTAACTAAAACAAGTAACTGTAAACTTCCTTAAAATTTACGTACTGCATCAAATGTTTCTAAAGTGAAATGGCTGGTAACAAGAGAAAATCCGCCAACACAGAAATCAATTGGAAAGTCTTTAGATACATCTGGATCAACAATAAGTAAATAAAATAATAAACCAGTATTTACAACTTAAAAATGCTAAAAAACATAATATTCACAAGCTTTTGCCGAGACATGTGGCTCAACACAAAGCATTTTGTAGAATCCTGTATGAAAACCACTTAGCAGGAGATAAATGAAAAACCATTGTAACCCTTGATAACAAAAAAAGGTCTTTTTACTATAGAAAATGAGGAGAAAAATATGCACAAACCCGTTTCCGTCAATCTAAAGAAAGTTTCAATAAGGGGTTTATGATTGTTGCAGGTTTCTTCTACAATGGGAAATAAAAAACAAAAAGAGTGGAAATAAATGTTAAAATCAACTCATCGTACAATTAAAAGAAGGTTTAACGCCCATATTACATACAAAATAATATTTACAAAAGAAATTCTACTTCTTTATCCTAATGACTTTCAAAGAGAGAAACTTCATCAAGACAAAGCTATCAGTCATACTTCGAAAACTACCACTGCATTCCTTGAAACAATCGTGATCAATACAAGTATTGCATGTATTCATTTTCAACATATACATGCAAAGTCTCCTGACGTTTCATTTATGGACTGTTGTGCCTTTGATCTGTTGAAAAAGGCTCTTTCTAAACGCCAACTCACCCCGACAGATGGACTCTGGAAGAGGAATGGAAAGCAATACCCTTGGAAATATTGCAAAAAGCTCTTCTATCATGGAAATCACGATGCAGACTTATAGTCCAGGAAAAAGACTATCAGACTGAACATTTAAAAAAATAACCTTTACATTTTATAAACCTTAATTAAACAGCCGCGAAATCATTCTAAAAATGTGTTAATACCCTCTGTCTATACAAATATTAAAATACATTGAAATATTTATAGCGCTTTTAAATTATAAACGAATATGATATAAAGTAAGGGTTTTCGTAATAAAATTAAATAAATTATATAAATTTTAATCTCGTTTCCTTAAAAATAAAATACATAAAAATTTTAAGTCATATTCTTTTATTTGTATTTTTTAACAATTTATGCTTGTTATTGTTAAAATAAATATAATTTACAAAATGAAAAGAATATAGGGGAGAGATTTAACTGTTTGTTGATAACCTGTGACATGTAATATTTATTTTGATAAAAATTAATGAAGATAATTGAGGAAAAATAGATTTGTATATAAAAGGGCACTTTGTTAAAAAAGTAACAATATAAAACATCATGCTTTCGATTATACTAGGAGTAATTACTTTTTCAATATAAAGTAATTATAATAAAGAAATGATTAGATGTGTGCAGTTTTAATTGTTATTATATTCACGTATTGTATTTATTATTACTATTCTAATTATTCCAAGTTTTCTCATGGTGATTATATATTACGATAAATAATTATCCTGATATACCATGGTCATAGCTTAATTTGATAGCAAGATTTTGTTTTATCACATATTTTCCCATTGAAAAAGTGTAAATGATTTTACTTTTAAAATTGAATTAGATTAATTTTGTTTCAGATTTCCGCAATAAATATTTTAATAATGAATTTAATAAAAATCATAACAAGAACAACTTTGATTTGTACAAAATGCTGATAATAAAGATATATGTTTTCACTTCATTAGATAAAATAAAAATTGACTTTAAGGGATAAATATTATTTGCTGATTCTTCTGATCCATATATATAATTGTAAAATGTAATAAAGATTTTTTGCGGTTTTTGCAGAGAATTAAAAAGCTAATATTTAAGAATATAAATTATGTCAATATCACACACACATTCTTAATTGTCTCTTGCAAAACTGACAAAAATGGGAATTATTTACACTAAATTGAAATATTTAGTTTTAAATATATACTCTATGATTCTCTAGGACATATTTCTATCTCCACTAAGACACTTTATCTTGTATTATTATTTCATCTTTTCAGCTATGAAAATTTAATAAAATGTTGATAATTTTAAAACATAAAGTACTTGCTTGCACTTTAACAGAGCATTTTTTTACTAATGAAAAAACGTGATTTTGATATTTGTAAGTACATTTGACTAGTAACGTGATTTTAATGTTTGTAAGTCCTAGTTAATAATGACATTTAATAGGCTCATTTATCTGAACTAACAATTGAAAGATTCTTCTTCTATCCTTCTGTTCAAATGTTCGTGAATTCGATCAAAAAATTAATAATGATTGAGAATCTTTAAAATGGGTTATTCTTAGAGAGTGTGAGTAAAAAAATGGAGATAATGCAACATTCAAATGCAATAAAATTGATTAAATTGTATTAATCATTTGGCAAAAAT
Organism: Latrodectus elegans; assembly: GCA_030067965.1. NCBI lineage: Eukaryota > Metazoa > Arthropoda > Arachnida > Araneae > Theridiidae > Latrodectus > Latrodectus elegans. The sequence goes on from CM057816.1 coordinate 82,699,223, forward strand.
AAGTATTTTTTTCTGAAACACGCTTTTCAATTAGAATAGGTACTTATTTTACTATTAATTAGAATCAATCAATTAAAGCAGATATTTATTTTAGTATCAATTAAAATTTCAAAATAATCAGCTAATTTTCATTTTTATAGCTAATTTAGCATTATAATTGTTCTTGAAAAATACTTTTTATTTTATAATTTAAGAAAAAGTAAGCAATTTTTAAATATGAATATTTATTTTAATTTTTTATTCAACACATCACCCCCTCTTTCTCTGTACTTAAAATTAAGAAAGTAGTTAGGGCACATTTTCCTACATTAATACAAATATCGTATAATTGGCAGAAAGGAAAATTCTCCTTTTCTTAATTACTGTTTTCCAGTTATAGCTGTTTCGAGTCATAAAACTGATGCGTGATTATTACATGTTTTAAGATAAAAGACTACCTGAACTCAATAAAATTCGCATTGGTTACAAAATTAGTGAACGTGATATGAATCTGCAAGCATAAAAAAGAGAAAAATCGATTCCTTTAAGAAGTATATAGCACTATTTTAAGGGTGACAGCTTGGAATTAGATTATGTGCTCTTTCATGACAAGGATGAATTACATACATTGATTTTAAAATATTCTGTAATAATATTTTCTCTCGCTCCTCTATATCATAGCTATTTCATAAGATAAGTTATTCATATTAATAATGAATGTTTAACAAAGTTTTACATCTTTAGGGCTTTTTACGCATTTGTCAAATACAGAATATAATTTAAAATGTATTTGCTATCATCAATAATTTATTTAATTTTTTTCGTAGTCATGAATATGCATAAAATTAAATATTAATTCATAAAATCTCCCAATTGAGGAATAATCAAATGCCTAAAATATAAGATAAATACAAATTTTTCTTTCAAAATTAAAAGTTGTACAAAATGGAATGTTTCATTTTTTAATCATATATGCGTTAATGAGGCTTAACTTAAAATGTTATAGTTATTATCACACAACAAAATAAAAGGATTGTGAAAACGTGAAAGTGAAAGATTCGTTCAAGAAGTAGTGGTTTCTGTACTTGATCCAACTGAAAATCCTTCTTTCTGTGAAGGTATGTAGAATTTAAATTTTAAGTTAGATCAAACGAATATCAAATACCGTCTCACGTAAAAGGGTAGCCACTCAAGTGCCTATTTCATATTTGGTCTTGGTTAAAAATTACAGAAATGTTGTATGTGCTAGGCTGCTTTCGCTGACAGGATTATGTAAAGATATGACTTTATAGGAAATGATATCAAAATAGTGCTAAGCAAATTATATTGAAGTCACATAATGGCTTAGTAATAAGACTATTTTATTTTAAAAAGGAAGATTAATTGCAGCTCTTGATAAGCAATGAGATATGGATGGTTGACTTTTAACATTGCATTTACGGAGGGATGATATGGCGGGCAGGGTGGGGATGACTATTTACCTTCCTTCTACAATATGTCACGTACGACCAGATTTAGTTGGAGCTTTTAAGCAAATCCAAGTACTCAAAATGTTTAATTTTTGTATCTTTCACAATGAAAAACACATTTTTAGTTGCTTTAAATTTACGCTATGAAATAGAGTTTAATATTTCTAAAGTTATCATAGAATCTGTTATTGAATATGTTTGCGAAAAATCATTTTAATATAACTGAATACATGTTTTGTAATAATTAATTATTTTATAATGCATAAAAATTTAGTTAATTTTGTATATTTTTGACAGAAATTAAATAGTATTAGAATGAATGTCAAGAAATTACAAATGCGCTAGTCAAATATAAGCATCGAAGAAAACGAAACTTACTTATATCAATCTACATTTTACTTATTAAACTCCTTTTCATCTTCATTAATTTGAAGTAAGAATCCAAAATAACCTTGAAAAAGTATTGCAAAAAATATTCAAGTTAATATAGATACGGAAAATTAAAAAGTTATAGAGTAAAATAATTTTTTATATTGAGATTTCACACACAGAATCGATATTAATTTGCAAGGAATTTGTAATAAATTTTATGAGGAGAATTGTATTAATTTAAAAGGAGTAATTTAATTACATATATAATATAAAACTAATATAAGGATTTTATGAAAGGGTTCAAATATTCTGTATTAGTAAAGTTTAAAGGAATTTCATCCATCTTTTTATTTCTGTCTCTTAATTGCACATTAATGAAATCTCGAATTCTTCACTAAATAAAAGAAGGCTTTTGGTGAATATTTTTGATTTCTCTAATACTTTGTTTTCAATTCCGTTAAATTAAATTAAATGATGTATATCACATTTGTAAAATCAAGGAAAAAGAAATATAGTGTTTTGTTATAATTCTACTTTTATCAAATTTTTTGAACAAATGTATGAAAATAGTTTGAAATTTTCATACTAAATACAAAATTGAATTATTCGGTGATTCTGTCGAATGTCTGATTTTTTTCTTAAAAGAGACCCTTATGCTAAGAATAATATTTACTAAGCATAAATTCTCAAAATAGAAAATATGCAAACATTTTTAGATATATTTTAAAACATATTAACATGAAAGATATATTAAAAATAAATATATCTACACGTATATATTACAAAAATTCTAACATTATAATAATTATATGAATAATAAATATCTCTCATAAAATACTAATATTTTCTATTTAAACATTTTTAAAAATATTAAATTTTTTTTTTTTTTTTTTTTTTTAATAGATAGATAAATTTTATTTTATGTAAAATAATATTTTTAACAATTATATCTAAAAATACTTTGAAAAAATTTGTTTAAAACATTTTATAATTTTTTATAATATATATATATATATATATATATATATATATATATATATATATATATATATATATATATATATATATATATATATATATATATATATATATATATATATATATATATATATATATATATATATACATGTATATATATATATAAATATATATATATACATATATATATATATATATGTATGTATATATATATATACATGTATATATATATATAAATATATATATACATATATACATATATCTATATGTATATATATATATATGTATATATATATATATATATATATATATACAAATATATATAAGTTTTACTATGTGTTATTTCAGAATTAAACTCTAGGTATATTTTGCTTTATTATAAAAGAAGTGTATTTTTTTTTCCTTAATACTCTATTATTTCATTTCTTTTCTTTCATTTAAATGTCAATATTAATATTAATTAAGAAATTTATAAGATATTAATAAGAATTTCTCTATTATGTATTTTCATTAATATTAACCATTTTAACAATGAATGAAGTGCATGATTTTACCTTTAAGTGTTAAATTAATATAACACATATTATTGTAATATTTTATTTTATGAAAGTTGAATATTTTTAAAATTGATGCATACGTGAGCGAATTATTTTTACCAATACTCATAATTGTTATTAGTTATAGAGTATATTGTATACTATTTTGTTATTCAAAAAGTATACGTTTCCTTATAATAATTGTTGAAAATAAATGAAATTTAAAATGATGCTATAGATTCAAATTACGAATAAAAAAAGCAATGCATTTTATGCAAACGATAGAAACATTAAAGATATATTTTTTTATCTATCGTAAGACTAATAGTAAGCTAAGTATTGTAACTAAACTTGGTGTTTTTACAAATTCTATTTTATTTTTTTTATACTTTTTTTAAGAAAACTTTTTAAAATCTTTTCTTTATAAGAGATAATGAATCATCCTTATTTGCAAGGTTAAATTTAATCCCAAGTATTTATAGTATATATATATATATATATATATATATATATATATATATATATATATATATATATATATATATATATATATATATATATATATATATATATATATATATATATATATATATATATATATATATATATATATATATATATATATATATATATATATATATATATATATATATATATATATATATATATATATATATATATATATATATGTATGTATGTGTGTATGTATAAATCCCTATTTTAAAATCATTTGATTAAGCTCTACATTAGTAGGGATAATATTACACTGCTACTAACAACTGTTTAAAATAGAAATTTTTCACAGTAATTTTAAAAAATGCAAATCATACTTTCTGAAAACAAAGTTCAATTAGTTATCAGATCACACACTTAATTGTAAATTTTAATTTTGAGCTCTGATTAGTGCTTCCATATTTAAATTGATTTCTCCTTCATTTCCATTCAACAGAAATTTGTCCTTTGATACTTCCTTATAATGATAACTCACGTTTCTGCAATTATGATAAAATCTCAAAATATCAATTCTTATTTAGGCGTAAAAACTGCGTTCCTGATGTGAATTCTAAAAAGCACAAAGTGAATATATTATATTTTCATTTTATATGTAACTTGTATAACAACTGCTAATTTTAGAGACGATTGGTTCAGAGCGTGCTTATAAACATGCATGCATTTACCTAATAAACTGTTCCTTTTTTTCCAATAGAATAAAAAGTGAATATTTCTTTAGAAGATATACTATTTTTTATGGTACTCAAAATTTGCATATTATATTTGAAAATACATCTTATACAATCTACATATTTTTAAAATATTTTGGTGGAGCAGCAAAAAAATATTTTATTCTGTCTTTATATAAATATTTATTTATAAATTTGGACATTATAATGTATCATTATTTAGTAAGACGTACAACCCAAAATAAATAATTCGAAGGAATAAATGACTTATTCGTCTTACCCATTGAAATAAGAGGAATAACACGAATTACTCAAATCATAAATGAATTTAAAGAATAATAAGATAATTTGACAGACATTTATAATAGAAATTACAAATAAGTAACAAAAATATCAAAAAGAAAAATTTTCAATTTACTGAAAATAAAAATTAAAAAATTTAAAATAAAAATAGTCGTAAGTATGGAAAAATGCAGTATGTTTATTACGCAATTTAAATATCATTTGTTTTACGAATTTTTTTAAACGATAAAAAATTATATATGTATATATATATATATATATATATATATATATATATATATATATATATATATATATATATATATATATATATATATATATATATATATATATATATATATATATATATATATATATATATATATATATATATATATATATATATATATATATATATATATATATATATATATATATATATATATATATATATATATATATATATATATATATATATATATATATATATATATATATATATATATATATATATATATATATGTATATATATATATATATAGAGAGAGAGAGAGATAGCTAATGTTCTATATATATATTCATTGAAAATAGAAATTTTCTCCCGTTATTTAAATCAATTATGAGATTATGAGTCTTAATATATCGTTTCTAATAATCTCTTTATCAGTATGTCTTGCACAACGAGAAATCAATCAATCAAGATAATGTTAGGACAACTCTCATTGTAGAAAAAAAAAAAAAAAAAAAAAAAAAAACTGAGTTTGTTTACAAGGTGGGTGTTTTTACAGACAGTATACAAAATAAAGAATTGTATGCCAAAATAAAGAAAGAAATAAACGAATATTTTATTTTTTTCGTTACTAAATAAAGTATGAAGGGAAAGGCAAAAATGCAGTGGATGTAGTTTACGTCATTTCTTTAGAATATCCACTTTCCGATATCTATGCTAAGATGTTTCAAAAAGTCTATGTTCAAAAACTATGAGAATATTCTTTGTGAAAGGTAAAAAAACACTATGGAAGTCATAGATGTCATTGAAGTAGTTTTTTTTACTTATTAAATTCCATTTGGGGTAATCGAAAAAAAAATTTTTTTCGGTTGTAAAATTATTTTTACAAAGAAGACCGCTATGCATGCAGGGCACAACAATACTTGATGTCTAAATCCTATTCTGGCCACCTAATCGTTGATAATTGATATTTTTCGAGCTTGTAGTGAGATATCGTTCATTGAAATTACTAGCCATAAAGTTACTTCTTCATGTATTACAATTCTACCACTACTATTAATTTAATTACTATTAAGATTCCACACTAGTTTCAAGATACTCAAAATAAAGTTTTACATTACTTTTCATCATTTTCAGCGTATTTTGAGTAATTTTTCATCATTTACATCTAAATTTGGAGTAAATTTCTCCAGAAGTGCCATTTCTTGACAAGAGGAATCGAATCTCTACTTTTCTTCGACTGGGTCACTAATACCCAAGGGTAAAGGTATCTATATTCTAAGCAAGAGGGATGGAAATTCGTTAAAATTATTACTAAGCTTTCATATCATTACCAATATAGTGTAGGGACGAAATAGGAGGGGTGAAATTTTAGAGGATATATTATAAAGCTTCCATACTTTTAACCCACCTATGTGCAATAAAAGACGAAATTTAATCAAGTGATTGGTTTTTCTTATGTAATTCAGTAAGCTTTCATATTTTGTTTTATTCAGCAATTTTCAAATCATAATATTAAACCATATATTTGTGATTATATAAAAGGTAATTCATGCATTTAATTTATAAGTTTAATAAACTATTTTCAGAAAGTAAAACTTGTGTAAGGTTTTTCCTACAAATAGATTAATATTGAAATTTTTGTTACTTTTAATATTTTTTTTGCATAGGTTATATAAAATAAGAGCTAAAAATTAGTACCCACATCTATTATAACTATCTTTCTCTTATAATAAATAAGGCCATTAATATTGTTGCTAATACATTAAAATATTTTATTTATTTCCATTATGATTTTTTAAATGTATACTGAGCCATTTAGCATTCTCGGAAACAAAGATAAATAAATGATTCTTGAAAGAAATTAATATAAAAGCCTTATTATAATGTTTATTCAAACAAATGGTAGAAAAGTGTACTTCAACTTGTAGTTTCACTTATGTCACTTAATGTATTTTAAAATTTTATTCATACGATAAATACAAAAAACTAAAAATATAAAATTTAAATGTTATTTACTTCAAGACATGAAATTCTAGTATGTCAATTTTTACTCAAACAAATACTGAGATAAAATTCTTAATGAAATCAAACAAAATATCATTAATTAAGAGCTTACATTTAAGAAACACCAATGAATTAAACTGTTTCTTATCATACACACACACAAACACAAGCGTTGTTTTGCTTTCTTATTTTTAAATTAAGTACGTCCAAGAAAGAAAAATATTTTATACTGTACCGCGCTTCGGGGTTCGTGTGGATTGAGAGTTGAATAAAGCAACCACTCAATGAACAAAAGATTTTTATTCGTAAAAAAATTCCTCTAGATATACCAGCTGTAACAATCACAATTATACAGCTACAATTCGTCAGATACAATGAGTAACAGCTTCCAATCACAGGTCTCAAATACCTCGGGCAGAGAACAGCTTCTCTAAACTAGCAATCACGGCTAATCGTCTTCACTCACTCTCTGTCTTTACAAAACTACCTTCTATTTCGGGCTGCGGTATTTATACCTGACTTGGCGGGGAATCTACCAATTTCGCCAAGGTTTTGGAAGCTTCTAGGCTATCTCGCTAAACATTGAGTCCTAGAGATTAGGTGATGGATGTTTCCAGAAGTATATGTTTCTTGCCAAATCGCCAAAAATCTCGCCAACTGTCGTTAATTTTTCTGGGCAAAACATTGCCAAGTAACCAAATCCTTAGAAAACCCGCTTTTAACGTATAACACGTCTAAATACCGCAATTTTTGCTAAAAATGTGTGAGCATTCCCGATCTGTCTGAGATATTTTCAGATATATACAATAACTATTTATAAATTTGTAACAATACATATTTTAAATTTTGATTTTTTTATATCACTTAGACTAAATATAACACATTGCACTAACTTTTTAGTTACATGATTTATTTTATACATTAAAAAATATCTTACAAATTTCAAATTTAAAGAATGAGTTTGTCAACTTTCCTTAAACATTAAAGTTATTCAAAGTTATGCATATGATTTATGTACATACATAATTAGTGGCAGGATATTTATTAAAATCAAAAAATTTCCTTGTATTGTATAATGATAGCGAATATATCTTATTGTAAAATAGTAATCAAACTCTTTAAAATTTCTTAAAATGTTCGAGCAATAAACAATGAAATGCATAATATTATTTGGGTATAGTCTCCAATTATGTACAGAAAATTCATATTAATCCCCCTGAACCTTAAAAACGCTTCTAATCATCATGATGCAGAAAAAAATATTTTTTTTAAATTTTACGTTGAGCCATTATAATTTAAAATTTAAAAATGCTTGATTATATTAGTTTATATAAAAGAAAGATAAACATGAAAATCAGTGCAAATTTATGTTGGATATCTATTTAACTATTAAGAAAAATAAAAAAATATTGTATAATTTTCTAATTTAATGAAGGATATGATTATTGTTCATAATATTTATCAAAAATGCCAATAAAATTGTTTTTAAAATTTAATTTTTATTATATACATTATTTTACATTTTATAATAATATTTATTTTATTATTTACATTATTTTACAATTTATAATAATATTTTTTTATTATTTATATTATTTCAAAACGGAGTTTCATATTTTCTCAAAATAAACTGACCAAAATGCATTATTTATGTATACCAATAACAATAGGTTAAAAATAGATAACATTGCTAACATCTAAAATACATTTATATAAAAAGTCAAAGTTGTATTCTGTGTTTTAGGATTAGTTAAAAATTTAACCCATTTACGAAATTAAATAATGAAATTAAATTCTGAAATAAAATAAGAATTTTCTGAATTATACTTTACACTTTTCTAGTCTTTAATTTGTATTCTTACTTTGACTTTGCTTTAAAAATCCTAAAATATTATAAGAATTCTTTTTACTAACTTACATATGTCATCACACAGACGAAAACTCATTGTTTTATTTTTTAAGAAATGCTGTTTCAGTATGTTTTGGTACACTCATTTAATTTTGTCGCATGAAATGGCAACATGCAGCCTTTTAAAGTGTGTTATGTCACGTGAATAATTTTTCTAGAATTCTTTTAAATGACAAAGACCTCTTTAAATTTTTACTCCAGAAATTTCCGTTTTTCCCATTCATGTGGAAATGAGAAATAATTCTAGGAGAAAGTAAAGTAAATAGGCAAATTGTTTTAATATTTGATGAGTTTTATATAATATATGTGTCGGAACTTTAATTATACAGTTCACATGTTGTTCCCCTTTCTTGTATACATGAAAAAATGATGTTAATTTTGTTGTTTGCAACATCCTCTAAACATACGTCTTCTGTAGAACTGTAAATACAAATACAAACCAGTTTGGAATTTGTGATATATATTTTTAATTGTTTCTTTCACAAATAAATTACTGTTTACTTCTTTATTTGTGGAAATTTATTTTTAATTTAATTAAATTTATTCTTATCAAAATTTTTAATCAATAATTTACATTTGTTAGAGGATTTAACAAAAATATTTTCAGATTTGTCCTCTTTTATGTATTTATAAATGAATATATATTGTGTAAAGTTTTTGACGAGTGGTATTATAATTATAGTTTGATTTAATTTTATATAGAAAAACGTTCATTGCATACATTACATAATTCTCAATAAGCATCTATCAAATTATGTTATGTTATTAATTCAATATTATGCATTTTAATCGTACTAAGTTTTGATTCTTCTAACATATATCTCAAATGTTAATATTTTTCACTAAAATACTTTTAATATTGCCTAAAGGCATAATTAATCACAAATATTAAAGCATTTATTACATTGTAAAGCATATTATTATTGCCAATTTATATTATTTTTACACAGCAGAAATTTTTCAGGAAAATGGTGGATGAAATCAATAATTAAGGAAAGAAAAATATAAATGCACTTAACATACTTAGCAGTATATTAAGAATTCGATGAGTTTCAAGTGTTAATATTGTGTAATAATGACCTTAAAACATATTGTTTGTATTTGGTTAGATTTTATGACATATTCACAATTATAAGCATACGTTTCTATCTAACTCCAATGAAAAATATTATAAACTTACTCTCTTCTTTCTACCTCAGAATTACCAAAAAGAAACTGAATAGTTTCAATCAATCAAATTTTAACATAAAAATTCATTTATTTCGTTTTAACTCTATATACCAAGTAAATTGAATCAAATTGAATTGAATTGAAATTGTTTCTCTATTTCAACTTTTCATATTCAGGATTTGGCTTTTGAAATGTTCTTAAGAAGCAGGTGATAATCTTATACATATTATGTATCGTCCTTAAAACGAAGTTTAATTTTCCAGAAAAATAATGGTTCTAATTTTATCAATGTACCTAAATTAAGGCATTTTCAAATTAAGCTATTTATTTATTTATTTTAATGATAAAAGTCTTTTGAAGAATGATCAGGAAAGATAGTGGAGGACTGAATTACATATTACCAATTAATTAAGTTAATGTAAATTGTTTAAATTTATGTAGTAGAACGGAAATGTGTTATCTTTTTTTCTATTTTACTAAAAAATCAAACTAATAAGTATTTAAATTTTTTCCGCCTAAACAGCATAATATCTCAACAATACAATTTAGCAATTATTTAACAAAAGCTATTTCCTGAATATCAATTATTTACCATTAGTAATTTACTTAGCTACAAATAGCTGTAACTAAGTAATTCAAATTAAATAATGATAAGGTATATGTAAAGTGTAGGGCGCATTTATTTATTATATGATATAATGAAACAATACAATCCTGATATTACCTTTACACAAAAATATTAAAACAATTTCATAGTTTAAAAATTAAAGATGGTTAATTTTGGTTTAAAAATTGTTTATTTTGTAAATATAATTTGCATGTGTTGTTTGTTGAAGGTAACTTTCTGCTTAGCTAGAATATCACTTCTTTATCATCTGCTAAATTTCTTACTTTATAACAGGAAAGTATTAAACTGAAATATTATGCTTATTTTATCTTTATTTTTAAGGGATATATGGGAGGCTTCAAGTGATGTAATGTCTTAATTTGCATTACAGCAAGAAACTTATATAAAAAGGGCACAATTATTAAAATTCGTGATTAAAAAGAAATTTACGGAAGAAGCATACATAAATAATTGAAGAATATATCCGAAATATCTTTCCCTCCACAGGATCATTCAGTGAAAAAAACTTCAGTTAACTGACAGTTTATTTAAGAATAACGTTCGTTGGTCATATCAGAGAAGCATTCCCCCAAAACCATAGAAGATTGGTAAGATTAATTGTAAAGGAATTAAATTGGAGATCAATTGTGCCTAAAGTCTTTACGAAAAAAACAAAGAGCCGCCATTGTTTATAAATTGCTCATAGTTTAAAGACGAATAAAGTTTCGGGCTCACGTGATCAAACTGTGCACTCCAAATAAAATGCCACGGTTTTGATTCCTTATATTATTGAGCATAGAAGATAAATATTGCACTTTTGCGTTCATATACGTCTGGATGAGTGCATGAAATTTTACTAGTTTCCTTTCGCCGAAGCATATGTATATGGCTCCCAGAGGAAAAGTAATTTACGTGGTAAACATAGAAAAGCTTTATATTATATTTTGGTCTTTATTGTATCCACTGAATGATATCAAATCCATTGCACGCATAATAGCTTTTGTTACACACACACAGATATATATATATATACATATATACATATATATATATATATGTATATATATACATATAATATATATATATATATATATATATATATATATATATACATATATATATTATATGTAATATATATATATATATATATATTATATATATATATATATATATACTCCAGATAATGTCAAATTGACAATTGAAGTCGACAAAGTGTAGAATGAAATGAATGGCTTTTATCGGATGTGGATATAAATAATACAAACTGTTTCTTTCCTTTTCTGCAAAAAAGATAGTTAATATGTTATTAATCTACGCATATTATTTACACTCGTACTTCTTTCAAACACTTAATTTTTCAGAGAAAATTGTGCACCACCATATTAAAAAACAATCACTAGTAAAGTAGATTTAAAAAAAATTGCATGTTATTGTTCATTTACTGAAACATATCATCTACTGCAATATCATAAACTTTATTCTTATATGAATCGGGAATGGTTATCGCTTATGAGAAGAAAGTATAGAAATTTAATGACCTAAAGGCCAAAACATTAACGGCTTAATAGCTGCAGTGCATGTCAACCTTGAATGTACCTTCCGTGAATTCAATTATAGTCACTTTATTTTACATGAGAGGAAATTTGTATATGTGGAGGCTACGGGACAAGAGAATATATTATTAATTTAAATCAACACATACGTATCATTAAATAACAAAATTTGTCAGATAAGAATTTATACACAAATAGTATAATAAATTTTAAATATGTTTTTAAACTAATACAGGGTACAAAAAAGTTTATTAAACTACCTTGTATTATATAAATCTTTCTCAGTTTATTCAGAAGAAAAAAGTTTCATTTATATCAATGGGGTCTGATTTATGAAAAAACTCTGATATTACATTAAAAAAAAATATTTTATATCTTACTCCTATTTTAGAAAAGATGGAATATATATATATATTCAACGTTTTCTAAAATATATATATATATATATAATTTAAAAGCTTTTTTGTTTATTAAATTAGACACAATTAATGACAAAGTTGCCAATTATGGTAATATGTATTAACTAGTATTAACAGTATTAATGAGTTATTTTTTAAATAGAATATTTTTACGTAAAACTTGTTGAAGATTTAGAATTTAACATTTAAGTAGCTAATATTAAAATGTAATTTGAAATGTTAACAATATTTCAATTAGGATGATGACTTATATATCTACAGTTCTAAAAATTGGTATGTGATATAAGAAATATGGGTACTCACTGAAAGATAAAGTGACTTTTAGGAGTCTAATGGTAAAATTTCTTAATTATTGTTTCCGCTTCAAGCACTAAATGTTATTAAACGGAAAAATAAGTTACAAACTAATAAAACAGCAGTAATTCAATTTCAAAAGTCACTTTCCATAAAAATTACGAGGAAATGAAAGCTTACAGCTACTTACATTCGTTAATTGATAATATTCAACACATTTATTGCACAAAATGCACATAAATTTGTATTTTATTGTCATTAGATGCATTTTATCCACTTTCTTAATTAAAGGATTTTGAGGTAAACTTTACACTGATAGTGAATCTAACTCTTTTTCGGATCCCCTGATGTAAAAATGTTAGAACACAATTATTATCTACTCTATTCGATCAATTATTTCTATTTCATATGCAATATTTCTGTTCTTTCTAAATAACTGCTGCTCTAAAAATTGTTTTTCATTTTTCTATGCATCTTACTTAGTTTTCGATTATAGACTATAGTTTTCAAATTATTATCCTCTTCAAAACAAAATATAATTAGTGCTTTAAAAAGATGTAGTGATACTTGTTTAAATGTTTCACAAATGTCACAATGATAGTGAAGATAGATCAAAGAATTAATAATCGGTTAGTGCTGGTGTATGAGTTTTTGTGTTAATAAATGTGATAGATCACACTTTATAAATTGATGCTATATTGTTTTAAGTATATTATTTTTATCACGTTTTGTACTTAATATTGCAAATGTAATTTTAAGTCTTAACTTAAGTTTAAGTTTGAAATTGATATATATTGTTCTATCTAAAAAAATCAAACATATCCACTAATGAATTATGTTTAGATTACAGTTGTGATGCATGTTTTACCACCGTTCGGCTGTGCCTGTTGACAGCCTGTGAAAAAATGCCTTAAAAATCACAAGACTATTATTTGTGCAAAATCAACAAGATATAGGAAAGTCCGGCTGTGGAAATCACAGTTACACAACTCTGATTCAGATAATATAACAGGAAATAACTTCGAAACACTGAGGTCTCTGAGACTTCAGATAGATTCTATGCACTAGATTAGCTTTCGAGATTGATTGGTTTCACTCGTTCATCTTCCTCACTAACTTTTCTACGGTGGGTGACTGTATTTATACCTGATTTGGCGTGAAAATCTAGGAGCTTCGAGAAGTTTCTGTAATGTTCTAGACTATCTCACTTAGTACTGATCCTACAGCTTCGGTGATGAATTTTTCCAGAAGTATCTGTTTTTCGCCAAGTCGCCAGGAATTACATTTTCAAATTTGAATGCTCATTTTTCCCCAAAATCTGAATATTTCCAATCTGTCTAATAATTTTTTTAAGGCAAATACAAGTTATGTTATTATATTCATAACAATATATGGAAATTGAAATCTCTTCCAATAATTTTTAAAAAGAAGATTTTCATGAATATTTTGTACAGCCTGTTATCAATTGTAGAAATTTAAGTTTCTGTCAAAAGAGAATTCTTGTTAAAATAGGTCCACTTTCAAAATATGTTTGAATGCACTGATTTTGCTTTCCTATTTTAAACTATGTTTATCCTTAATAATTCATGAATAATGAAATCAAACATAAACTGCGTCTTTTGTTTCTTTTTATAAGATAACAAAATGTATTTGATGAATATTGAGATAATAAATGCACCTTTATTCCAAAATTGTCTGAAATAACTACTTGCTTATAATTTTTGCTATCGCAAAAGCTATATAATCAGATATTAATATTTCTGTATGCCTCATGAAACATTTTCGTCTAAAATATTTTTAAGGAAATATTTTTACACTCTATGAGAATACGAAATGTTTTTCTTAAATTGAGAGTCATTCAACAAATATATGCATGAAAAGTTTAATTTTTCACTATAGATTTACAGTGTCCAAATCTATTAAAAGGACAATGAAATTGAATGTGATTCGATATAAAATTTTCGATTTTCGAAAAAAGATTTTCGATTTGTTTCTCAATTCATGTGAACAACATTAAATTTGTGCTTGTAAATATATTTTTGTTTTCTTTTGATGTTAAACTTTTGTATTAATTTATATTACGAATAAAATTCAAATAGTGCACATCAACGTTAGAAATTAAAAAGTTTGCTAAATAATTTTAATAATCCAAAAATTAAAATCATTCCTTCTGTTAAATGAAATTAGTTACTTATCTTTAAAACATAAATTATACATTTTATGCAAATAAAAATAAAACTATTATAATTAAATGCAAAGTTTCTTAATGTTAATATTATACCAAAAACAATTAAACTTACATGAATTAATTGATTTTTTAAGCCACTGGGAAAAGTGAAAATATGTGAAAGCATTATATTTACTGGCTTTTTTTAAATACCAAAATAAATTTTAAAATAAATAAATATTAAAGTAATGATTTCTTTCATGTATCCCGAATTATCCTGTGTAAATTTTCAGTGTGCTACCAGTCATCCCATGCCTCTTGAAAGGGGCAATTGTCTTCACTGTAATACTTTAAGTTTAACCCCTAAATTGGAAATATTGGTGTGGTATCAATGATTACGAATTCAGTAGCTGAACGGTCTCGGTTCGCTTAACTAATATGAGTATATACTAAAAAATAGCAAAATAATTTTACAGAAAAATCCTTATAGTATCAAAATATATAAAGAATTTTACTATAAAATTCAAGTTTAATGTATTTAAACTAACTAAACTCTTAGTGTAAAATCTCTGTTTAAAAATTGGAAAGTAATACACCAGCCATTTAAGTCAAAATGCATTATTCATCCCCGAGGAATTTGTTTTTAAAAAATGTCATTATTCGCATTGTTGTTGATTGATTTTTTAAATAATATTACTTAGTAGGAAAGAATATGAGAAACAAACCCACACACATCCTTGTATAAGTATATTTGTATGGATGTATTATGTTTTATTTAGTGACGAAAATATGAAGATAAAAAGGAAATAAGGAAACGTTTTATCAATAATATAGTTTATAGTTTTTTTAATGTTAAAGAATTCAAAGGTAATGAAACATTTTTTTTTAAAAAATGATATTTAAAATATTTTAACACTCATGCACCTAGCATTAAATTGTATGAATATTTTATCTCTTCAATTGTAAGTAATTTTACAACATTCTTTATAAATGCCTATATTATTAAACGATTTACATAATCGATAAAAATATTAGTATTGCATGATTGACCAATATTTCAAGGAGTATTATCCATGAAATATTAGTATTGAGATTAAAACATGTATCAGTTCAAAAAATTCTTATATGTTCTTGAACTTCAATGTAGATAATAGAAAGTTTTTTTTTTTTATTTTTATTTTTTTTAAATTTTATTTTATTTATATCAAAAGTTTTTTTCCCAATATATTCCTTATTTATTCGTTCCCTTATATATAGGTGAAATTTCCTAAGATACAAGTATACACATATATATTTTTTCATGAGCACTCAAGCAGGAATTTTTTCCATCTTTACTTGGGCAACAGAAAAAAATTTATGCTTTTTGAAAGCAGGTCCATAGCACTCCCAAAAGGATTTATTTGAAGAGTATAGCTTTGAAGATTGCATCCAATGTCAAGTTGGGTACTCTTGTAAGTTAAGGGAACATATAAAAATTTCGCTCCTGAATCAAATTGTATTAAAAATATATTTTAGGCGAGTGATCAGTCGAAATTTATTTAAAATAATGTTATTAAATAGTGTACTTGTAAAGGAATATATGTAATCAATATCTGTGTCAGATATTTGCTATCAAGAAATTCAGTCAAATTTACTTTGCGCTGATGAAAGGTATTGAATAATATATTTATTGAAATACTTATTAATGACAGTTTAGATACATTGAATTTGTCTTCTTACGTATTTAAATCCTAAAAACTAGAAAATATCGGCGTATTTTTTTATAACTAAAAAGTACTCTCAAAATCAATATATTTCTCTTTTATAGGGTTTGGTTTGGTGTCGTGTCCAGTTGACGTCAAGCCAAATCATTCCAAGAGCCAAAATCATGGCTTTGGACATGTGAACAGTTTCATCATTATAGAAATTTCCGTGAAAGTAAAATTCGTCAATAGCCTGCAAACGTCTTAGGATGACCGAGCGGATAAAAATATGCTCCGGGGTGAGTTCCTCCTCAGAGCAGTTCATACATGATTAATAAGATGTGGTGCCATCTGTATTTATAGTCATTTCACAAAAGTGTTGGATTCAAATCTGCAGATAGTCCTGTTGAAAATCCTGTAATCATTAATAGCACATAATTGTTACTATTCTGCCAGATATTCATCGAGGAAGACTCTAATTTCTATTCGTAGGAAGAAGATTTAGTTAAGAAATATTTAATCAATGTATGCTGTGAATTTGCTTTGCATAAACAAGTGTTAAATTTTTTATTTTAACTAACATTTAGATAGTATTTTGTCTTACATTTTACAGTTTTTTTTCCCATATGTGAGAAAAAATGTAAAAACATATACATGAACAACTTTCTTTTATTAACTAATAACTTGTTTTATTATTATTTAATAAAATAAAATTGTGTTCATATATATATATATATATATATATATATATATATATATATATATATATATATATATATATATATATATATATTATTTTAAATCACAGTTGAAAATAACATATTATATTAATCTTGCGTTTAACAATGTTAAATAAAACCATTCGCATTAATGAAATTATAATTATTGTTTTCACGTATTTAAATAAAAAAATAAAACTTTAAGTAAAATCATCAGTTTTAAATATATAATTATCATTTAATTAGCATATTTAAGAAAATAAGTTTATGGTTGTTAATTGCAATATATGAAAAAGGATTACACCCAAAATAATATATTTTATCATGTTCACCTTTTTATTCCATCATCATTTTGATTTTATAAATATTATACAAAGAAAATGCCAGCGAGATTAAAAGTGTTATTAAATCTAAAGAAAGAAATAATTTTTTAAGATTCTGAGGAAATAGTTTTTAATTTTTATCAAAATTCCGTATTGATGTTTAAAGACAATTTTCTGACCCAATAAATATATATAATTAAGAGCTGACATAAAGTGCGATGAATGTTGACTGACATTGCATTTATTATGAAATTTGTAAACTTGTTGATTTATTTCCAGTCACAAGACTTGTTGCACCTGTCCTTGGAATATATATTTGCCAAACCGCTGAAATTGTTAATATTTCTCTTTATGATTTATTAAATTTTAAACTAACAAAACATTTGTCGAGTAAATTATCATTTAATTGGCATATTTTCAACAATTGCATTTAAGAGAAAATATTTACTTTTAAACTAATCCCTACTACTTAATGTGAATTTTGAATCATCAAAAATATCTTCGAACCTTAATATAGGGATAGCAACAATATTAACAATTCAACTTTCAACCCCATGATTGTTCACTATAAATTTGTAATAATTGCTGCTTAATTGGTTATAAATTTGCTATTCGATTAGATAATGATGTTAGAGGACGAATTATAAAATATTTTAAAGATTACATCTGATAATTCAAGACATAAAAGCAAAGACATTTTTTGACCCTTCATCGTAAGGATTAACGTGAAACAACTTAGTAAATACCCGCATAGCAGTTATTAAATTTCATTTTTCTTAGATACAGGACGCTTATCACCTTAAATTAACTGATAATGTCTTCAGAGATTCTCTTAAAATAACTAATTTCCTGAAATTATCAGTAATTTTTTTCAGAGCAAAAAATTTAAGCTTATAAAAAGAAATATCAAAAATACCTTAAAAATAGTTTAAAAAATAATTTAAATTACTAAAAGTGTCTATACATTATTAATTATTTATTTAGAGTGAATTGATTTTATGATATTTATTTATATTGATTATTTATAAATGTTATCCTTAACATGTACTCTTAATCAGCAAACTCAATACTTACTATTATTACTGAGAATTCAATAAATAATGAATATAGATTTTAGATTTCAGATTTGAGAATGTCTCTAATGTGGTTTTAATTGTTATATATTCAAAGTACCAGTGATTTTATGCAGTGAGAGCAGCTTCATTAGGATCTTCATGGAACAGAATGGGGATTATTAGATTTTAATCTACATTCTGGAAACATCGAACAGACATTTATAAATGCCTCGTATCATTATAATTTGTTAGGTCATTAATTCGTGATGGAAATTCTAAATTACGAAGGAGTTCAGTAAGAGATCAATTCATGGAACAAATCTAACGATAAAAATTTATAGAAATTAAAGTTACACTAAAACTATGAAAGTTAAAGCAGAGAGAATCGTTTACAATAGTTATCGTAAAATCCAGTATTCATCAATTTATATTTTAATTTATATTGTCCACGTTTAGGCTGAGAATACCCTGAATACGTATGGTAAAATATCTCATGCATATGGAAACATTTAAATGAACAGTTGGCAATTTACTATTTACAATTAAAATAAGCTAATGAAATATATTTACATTTATTATTATTATATTTAAATTTTGACTTAATGCAACTCAAATTTCAATTATTTTCTTTCTTTTAATCTTTAGGTTATATTTTTTTAAAATCCCACAATTTTGTATTATGGACATATTTTGTGTTATTCATATTATTAAACTTTTAATTATATTTTCATTAACAATATTATTTTAATTGCATTAATATTAATGTATTATAGACTAACAAAATGCTCATAAATAGAACATTAAATCTAAGGAAATCTTTTAATGTTTAAAATATGCGAACACTGAAAAGTTCAGTTAATTTTATTTGGTGGAAGACCAAAATCTATATTGATAAACTTACTATTTTTTTACTATTCATATTTTGTTTCTTCATCTTTACTGAATCTCGTATTTGCATAAACTATATGAAGTTCAATACTTAATTGTCTCCACCAAATATGCTTACTATTTTTTTTCATTATTCCTGTATTATTTTTTCATCTTTGAGTAATTTTATATTTGCATAAAATGTATGGAGTTCAGTACTTAAATGCTGGTCCACACGTAATGTTTCTGAACAGTAATTTTCCAGCTTAATCTTCTTTATTCCCATAGTATATTACCTTTATTTCTATGGAATTGGAAATGTAAAATTCCTAAAATAGGAATCCTTTCTTCTCATATATATATATATATATATATATATATATATATATATATATATATATATATATATATATGTATGTATGTATGTATGTATGTATGTATAGAATGTGATAAATTATTCCCTTAACGTTCAACTAAAACGGAGAAATATTTATGAATTGATAAGATTATTTTCTTATTAATTTAAACTGAGATTTCAACCATATTATATATGAAACTTATATTGGAAAATATGAAGTTAAATAAATAATTAAAATGATAAGAATTATTTGATCTTATCAACTGGAGTTTATATCACATCATATATTAAACTTACATTAGGTAATTTCAACGGCACAAAATTTTTCTCTTTATTTCTAAATTCAAGTTAAAAAAATATTTTTATATAACCTCTTTTTTCAGATAAAAATATAAAAATTTTATTATAAAATATTTATTTCAAAAGTTCTCTCCGATAGATTGATAAATCCCATTACTATGAAATTTTAATGCAACGAATAAATGCTTGGAATCCTATCTTATAAGAATTCGTTCTATTTCGAATTCCACAATGCAAAAGTTTTCCGCTTTTGATAGTTTAAGTTGGAAACAATATTTTACTATTTTATCCAATTTTCAGTTAAAAAGTATTTCAGGAGTGCTCATTCCAATTGGACTCATAAGTTCTATTATTGCTATGAAATTATGTTACAATGGACAACTGTTTATGATGGTATAATGATATAGATATATATGACAATATTTTTCTAAAATAATTCAACAGCAATTTTATTTCCATTATACACTGAAATCTGAAAGGCTATATAAAATGAAATTATTAGGTAAGAAAAGAGTCAACGACAATTTGAATTTGAAGACCGCATAATTTCTACTTATTGAAGAACATGTCTTGAAATCTATATACATACAAAATATAACTCAACGCTCTTTGTGGATGATTAATGTTTTCTAATGGTAAAGTGTTTTTGTGTGTTATGATTCATAAACATTACATAAAAACAATTAAAAAGAAATTTAATGCTTGTTTTACTTTATATTTTATTAGCAATACTCCTATAAAAATATAAAGTAGTATCTTACATTTCCTACAAGTGACGTTTGAGAAGATTTTCAGGCAATATCTGGGGTTCTTCCACATGGTTCCTGCTTTTTAAGACGACGTCATTTCCTCCCATTCATAGATTATAAGGTGAAAATTCCTTTTGGTTGATTATAAGAGAAAAAAATATATGTTAAAAATAGCATTTCGGGAACATTTTCTTTTCATAAAGTTATTCATTCAAGTAGAAGAATAAATTTTAAAAAAAATTAAATAAAATTGATTTGATACAAATTTATTTATTCAAATAAAAGATTGAAATAAATTTAAAAAAATTTAACTATAATACATATTTAAATATTCAAAAAATGTTTATTTTTTCTAAATTTGATAAATTAAGCTGTCTTTTATTCTAAATATAAAAAAATCTCATAACATGTTCAAATTTTTTACTATTTTTTGTGTGAAAAAACTTAATTTTATGTTTTATTGTTTGAATTGAATCGAAGCGTAATATAAATATTAATATAACTGTTAAGCTGAAATTATAGTGTAAGAAAAATTTGATATAAATAGAATATGACTAGCAAACACATTAAAAATCAGAATTATGAAAAAGTCTTTGACTATCTCATCTTATTTTATTTTAATCAAAGAATTCTTGTGACAATAAAAATAAGCATATTTTTTCAGAATTAAAACTTAAATAACTTTAAGAATTCCTATTTTTGTTCCATTTAAATAAAAGTAATTAAATAATAATAGTATTTGATTTAAATTTTGGAATAGCATATTTCGTTTTTTGATACAGAATGAAAATTTATTTTTTTAAAGTATTTAATATTATTTTTGATACATATAAAAATGCTCCAAATTTTAACTATTTAATTTGCTTTGACAACAGACTAATGCTTCAAATGTGAATTATTTTATGAAACATATTGTTTCTAATTGATCTGGAATTTTTTATTCATGTTTATGCATAGTCAGCAAATTCCTTAAAAAAGTTTCTGCTTTAAAAATGATATTAAATTTAAAAATGGAAGTGCATTGATCATATTGATCAATGCAACTTACAAATTTAGTTTAATATGTCTATTAAATGGTAATATAATTCAATCTGACTTAAATTCAAGTTTTTTTTATTTGAAGTCAAACATTCTCTAACTTTCTTAGCTTCAATTTCCAGCTTTTTAAATAATTTAAATTAACTCTAGTTATAATGAACATGGGATAACTTTAAAAACAGTATAACTATTATATACATTACTGTCTTAAAAATCGAAAAATGTTTTCCAGTTTGAGGATAATAAGGTTTTCCCTATGAAGTTAACATTTTACGCTTTGCTTAAATAAATAATAAATGTTTAAAAGCATGTCTTGCTTTTATTTAGCCTTTACTAATGGATCACTGCAAATGTATAACTATGAGCACTAAAGAAAAGCACGAATACCAAAGATTATCTTAAAAAGATTAAACCAACAGCTAAGCAATGAACGATTAGTGAATATATTTAATGTAATGATTTTGGCTAACCTTTTTTTCTTACTATGAATTCTCAAAATAGGGAACACTTAGAAGTGGCTTAATCTGCAGAAATATGTTATTTATACTGGTATTAGATCAAGAAAATGTTTACATCTATAAAAATGTGTATTAAAATTGATTGAAATTCATAACTCTAATAGAATAAAGCAAGGGAAATGTTATGCACTTATTGCTTTACTTAATTATATTGTGAAACTTATTGTCACTATTTTTAATAAAATGCCAGATCGCCATTTTTGAGTTCATCTAAAGTACTTCAAGTTTAAATACTTTTATTATATTCAGAACATAAAATGAATTAAAATTATAATTAAAACTCTTAAACGTACATTTTCAAAAATAGAATTATATATGTAACATACTTTATTGCTGAATATTTATTGCTTATGTGTGTTCACACAAAGCTATTTTTTTACATCTCTCTCTCTCTCTATTACATTTTAACATAAACTACCTGTTATAACAATTAATTCAGGGTGATAGAAATAGTTTTTTTCGGCTTTGAAAAAAGGCGCTCTTTTAAGACTTCTGAACATTTCCTTATTTTACTTTCTTTAACTTACTCTCACTGCAGCAGTTAGTTGAAATAAGACATCATTGTTGAGTAAGATGGATAACGAGTACGATACCTGATTCGGCAAAATATCATCATGTTGAGTTAGCCTGCTCAAATTAAAAGCTCATTAACTTCCAATGTTCTATGCTGAAACGGAGATTAGGGTGCCAATTTTCATTTCTCATCCTCTTCATGCGATCGAAATTTAAAATAACAAATTGTTTATCAATACTATTTTCTGTATACAAATAGAAACAAGCACCAGATACTTAACTTTTAAGTTAAACATGCAAGTTTACTTATGATATTACAATTTATATGTAGAATAAATACACAATCAAGAAACGATATATATAGAAGATTAAATAAAAACACTATTTTATAAAATCCCCATTTGTGAAGATTAAATATCAAAATTCATTAAAGCAAAGTTTATTTAAAATTATTCTCTCTTATTCATTTGACACATCAAGCTGAATACATTGTATTTAGCATGCTTAGACCACGCTATCATACTTAATATACTATGGAAACAAAAGGAAACAAACTTCATCAAGTCAACATAGTTTTTTTTTATAAAAGATTCGCTTCCAAGCATTGAAGAATCTCAAAAAAACTCCTTCTTCCTCAGAAAAGCATATGTTTTTTGAAAGAGTTTAAAAATTAAGAACAGATCTTTTATAAGGGAAATAAATAAAATAGTAAAAAAACGGAAAATTCTTTTAACCTCAAAAGCATGTTAGTTTACAATCTCGTAATGAAAGAAAATACATTGAGAATAGTTTTTTATTCACCTTTTTTGCCATTTAAAAAAAAATACTTCTTCAACGATGAATAACCTTAATGTTTCTTTTATTTCTAGCAATTCACCCATTCATTTGCATGTTAAACAAATATATAGCGTAAGAAGATATAATTAAAAGAAAATTCGGGACTTAATTGAGGTAGTGATCACAGAATTACAAAAAGCAAGAAATTTATGAAAAGAAATCATTATTATATTTCGCATCAGAGAAACACATACATCAAAATTTTTGAAAGAACCCAAATTAAGATATTTATTCTCTTCAGTATAAATACTTTTAATCTTTTGGTATTTTCTGTATTTCACAGACTTCTTTAAGAACCTTAATTTCTCCACTTGTATGCTGTAAAAATATTTGTAGTTTTTTGTGTATTTAAGTTAAATATTTATTCTTTTATAATTTATATGTATATATATATATATATATATATATATATATATATATATATATATATATATATATATATATATATATATATATATATATATATATATATATATATATATATATATATATATATATATATATATATATATATATATATATATATATATATATATATATATATATATATATATATATATATATATATATATATATATATATATATATATATATAAAAGGCAAAAGCTGTAATTATTTATATTGTCATTTCCATTATTTTTTTATGTTTTTGATTTACATTCTCTGAATGTATACTGTGACATTTAATTACAAAAAATATAGTGACATTTAATTGCAAAAATAATGAATATTTTTCTAAGCAAAATTTCTTTTTATTATTTTAAAATGTGTAAAAGCCTCATTCTCAATTTTCAAATGTAAGCTTTTCACGTAATAACAATATTCCTGTATTCATTCATTATTAAATAAACTGAAAAGATCTTAAAATAAACATAAATGCATTGCAAATAGTACATTCCCTTGATTTTTCCAAATATTTCTTCCCAAAAAGGAATTCTGCTTTTCATATGCAGAAAATTGTGATAAATTAATGTTTGAGTTAATTATTGAAAGATGATACATTTGCTCTCTCTGTGAGTGAAAATGTTTGAACGCAATGCAAACAGTAAAGCATTTTCATTAAACTACAAGATCTTATACATTAATATTAGACAATTTTTTATATTTTTTGCAAATAATACATTACATAATAAATAATATATAATATTATATTATATTATAAATATTATTTATAAGAAAAATACCATCAAATTGCATTTTATTTTTATAACATAATTCACTTCATTTTAATTTTATTCATTTTGTATAAAATTAAGAGGAATTAGATAAGCAACTGCATGTTATTGAAACCAAATTTGTTCTTCGTGACCTTTTTAATATAATTATAATAGAGAAAATATTGTTTTTTAAAAATTAAATTTATAAAGTTATAATTTATACAGTAATGTATTAGAATTAGATATAAAGTACAGACACTGATCTTAAGCTATAAATCAAGAAATATTGAAATGAAAATAGAAATAATTTTCACATAATTGACTCTATGTGTTAAATAGTGTTCACACCAAATAGAAAATAAACTGTGTCAAATAAAAATAAATATAAAACATGAATAAATGAACCTGAATTACAAATGTATTTATAATGTGCGTAATATGCAGTTAAAGATAATGAAGGAAACTACAGCTTGTAGAAAATTTACAGGCATAAATAAATGCGTGCAAATAAATTGGTGTACAGCTCATTGAAATTACGATATTTATTTAAATATCATGACATAAAATAGGGAAATTTTGAATAGAAATCAAAATACGTTAAATGCGCATTTTAAATAATAATTTTGGAATGTATTCTTATTAAATATAAATAAATGTGAATACGTAAAATGAGTAAAACAGTGAAGGGATATATACATACAAAATACCATTACAGTGCCCTCCGTTCAACAAATCGAATTAAAACGGAAAGGACTTGAAAAAAATATCAAAATCAAAAAGTATGAAAAAAATGAAATACTTATGCTCTAGGACGCTAAGATATTTTAGTAACAGTTAGAAAATGTTCGCAAATGAAACACATGCAATTATGTAATCATAATATTTAGAAAAAAATAGCGTAAGATTAAGATTTTTGAAATTATAAGTATTAAAAATTTTAAACAATTCTATATATTATATATTTAAAAACACATAAAATATCTACTAATTCCTATGCAGAACTTCTTGAAACGTCAATTTTATTAGTGATCATAATTCAATCAGATTTTAAAATAAATACTTTATCAAATTCTTGTTTGATGCTCTGATCTATTTTCATAAGAAATACGATACAACGGTACTATTTTGATTTACTACTCAAAAAATATCTGAAACAGTTTTTTTTAATGTTGCAGGAAACAAAAATGCAATGAAATAACACAATTACATCTTTATTTGAACAATATAAAATAGCAGTCGTAAAATTTGTTAGTTATAAAAATTTATAAGAATCTTATCCTGCTGTTATACAAGGGTTAATCTAAAATTTTTGAGATACACGCAGACGAGAATTTACAGAATAAAAATAACGGATTAATTGTAAAATACAAAGTATTTTAACGCAGAATACTATTTTTAACTGACTTACTTCATCTTGTTTAGCGTAGAATAAAATTTAAACAGAAGAGAGAAGATAGAGTCGACGCGACAACAGTTTCGCGCTATGATTTTCTTCGAATTTAAAGCAGGATTAAATCAAGAAGAATGCGTTCAACGGTTGCAATGAGCATTTGGTGATGAATCTCCAGCTCGTACTACTGTATTCAGATGGTTTAGAGAATTTAGTAGAGGTCGCAGTTTTCTTCAGGATGAAGAACACACAGAAAGGCCGCCGTCGGCTGTAATCCCAGATGACGTGTCTGCCATACAAAAAATGCTTATGGAAGATAATCGCTGTACCTATCAAATGATAAAGAAGGAACTTAACATTGGATCCGCAGCTATACACAAAATCATTCATTCAATTAAAAACTTCAATTCAAATGTTCTTGATTAGATTTTAAAGTCTTAAATATTGTTTTCACGTGTATCTTGAAAAACATCTACCATTAAATTAAGAATTACATATGAAAAAATTAGTTTGCGGTTGGGTTCGCCATAACCTAAGTGAGCACCAAAAAGAGGAGCATGACAGAATCTGTAAATAAACTCTTAAACTGCTAAATGATGATGGCCACCGCATCATTTTAAAATTGTAACAGGTGATGAAACGTACATGATGGCTTGAGGCATTTAATGTGTAAAAAAATCGTCTACAAAAGTGCATTGATGCTGGAGGAGACTACTTTGAACACACTAAAAATTTTCTAAGTGTAACTTTAAAAACCTAGTTGTATATCAAACATTTCAGAGTGACCTGTGTAACTACTATTGTATGTCATATTTGACATGTAATAACTTTGAATTTATTTTTGTAACTTCGCAAAAAAGAAATATCTTCCACAGTTATTAATTTACCAATTACTTTTATAGAATGAAATATGGGGTCATATATTTTTCTTTTTATTTCGGTTATTACAGTATTTTCATTCAATTAAAAACTTCAATTCAAATGTTCTTGATTAGATTTTAAAGTCTTAAATATTGTTTTCACGTGTATCTTGAAAAGCATCTACCATTAAATTGTAAATATCGATAATTTTATTTAATTTCTGACATTTGAAAGCTTAAACTTCTTCAAATTACACTTTTCTTTTCCAGTTAAAATCTCCACTTCAATGCTATTTTAGATGGGGATTTAAACGCATTAAATACATTTTTATTAAAAATAATGTCAAAAATTTATAAGAAAAATATTATTTTTTACTTGTGTAGCTATCATTAGTAATTAGTAATTATTGCGCTACATTTTCGGTGATGAATTATTAAACAAAATTCAAAATATTATCAAAGAAATGATTAAATAAATCCAAAGCTTCCAATATAAAAATCATATTAAGAAAGCAAATATGAGTGCATTCCTTCCAAAACTTAATAAGTAAAATTTCCTGACAACAATGATTCGGATATATTGGTACAAAACTTTTTTATAAGATTTTTTCAAAGCCTTTTTATAAACTTGAATACAAGAACTTTTAAATGTGTTTTTAATCACTTCCAATTTACCTTAATACATTAGTATATATATTTTAATATTTTTGAATGCTTTTATATTAGATAATATTTTTTAAACATTTTCAATCTTAAATTTCTTATGGCCTTTGCAGTAGTCAAATCGCTTGAATACCAGTAAACTCAATGCTGATTGTTCATATCCAAACTTATTTTTAAGCCTTTGAACAAAATAAACAGCAATTTGACTTTTTTATAATTTCAAAGAAACTTGTCACATACAAAAAACAAATAATTGTTTCCAGAGATATCAGATGACTGAGTCATAGACCAGATCATTCAATTTTAACCAGTGTTTTTCGTTCACTGAGATGCATGCCATATTATATGAATATAGTTACAGATCTTACAGTTCATTAAGCCCCATGCTGTATCATTTGATTTCTATTGTATAGAACCCAATTATACTATATGAATTTCATTTGAGTTCCATCATAAGTCATCTTATTACCATTACAAATAACTGTGTCTCATACCATATTACGCAACTCTCACAAGTGATTTCCAGTCAGAATCACATCCAGATCATTGAATTATCATCTAAGATGATTGAGCATTTTTCTGAGTTATCTTACTGTTATCAGAAATTTCAGATAATTGAGTTACAACAAAGATCATACGATTGCCGCCAGACTCTTCTGCTCATTGAAAATCTTGTCATCTGATGTCATTTAAACTACATTTGTTAATATAATCGTGCTATATCATAGGATGGCCATTAAAAAGCTCCAAAGCATTGTATTGCTAATCATATTATTTGATTGTCACCAGAAATTTCAAATCATAGAAAGCATTCTGATAATTTGATTACGGCCAGAGATGTTAGATGATTGAGTTGTACGTAAAATAATTGGATTGCCATCAAAGGTTTTTAAATCATTGAAATTCGTGTCATCAATTAATCTTCAAATTTCATGTCATTATCTTATAACTCAAAGGGTTTAACACTAAAAAGTTATAAGATGTTTATTTTCTAAAAAGAAATTTGTGTGGAATTTCATCCTATACAGATTTAAAATAGTAAGAATGAATGATAGAAATAAATTGCCTATGGTGAAATAACATTATTTTGATCAAAACAGCAATAAAATTTCATAAACATATGCATAAAAAGGAATATTTGCGGTGGATTAGATTTTTTTTCATAATAACCAAACCAAGTTTGTACGATCGTCATTTTGATGATAAGTAAAATCCAACATTATTATTAAAAGCATTTGGCTTCCAACCATTATGACCATAATAAAGCTCCCTAATCGTAATGAAAACCCCTTTATTCAACCATATTAATTTATTTAAAAAAAATATCACGGAATATTTGCTATGAATTTGGTTAAAATGTGTTCTCTTTATTATAACTTACTTAACAAATTTTTAATTACTCAGCAAAGTATAAGAATAACCTGTCCCTAATTTGTTTTCTTTATCTTCAATTTTTGGTCAAGTTGTAATTGATAGCATTTTACTTTAAGAGAGTTTTTAACGAAAATTACTCAATTATTGAATTTAGAATCATAGAATTTTTTAAGAGTTCTTTTCTGTCTTTTTGGTACGTACGTATTATCCCATCAAAAATTTTCATGAAAATTTGTCATCGAATTTTACAAATTTTGATAACTTTTTTCAAAATAAGAAAGAAAGGCAGAATAGTTTATTTATATTTTCAATACAACAAATAGAGATATAAACTTTATTTGTAATTTATATGGTGAGAAGTCCCAATTAAATGACACGTTTTAAGGCGCATAATGCTTAATTTTCTTCATTATTGAATGTGCTTACAAATATATCAAGAATTTTTTAATTTCTTTCAGAAACTATTTTATATAATTTCAACTGCAAAGCTCATTCAAAAGAGCATTTTAAAAAAAAAAATGGAAAATTCTATACGATGTTAATCTTTTGAAATTCAATTTACTTTTCCTTTTCAGAATTCTTTTGATCAGATCTCGATAAAAAAATGTCACGTTAAGTTGAAGGAAAACACATCTTATTTGCTTCCTCAATTTATTATTAATGAATCTTACTACATGAAAAAAAAGAGTAGTTAGGGTTAAAAAATAATGCTTGAGATCTAAGTGTAATGTATGATTAAAAACTAAGATTACAACTTAAAAATTAATATTTAAAATTACAATTTAAGGATTAATATGATTTGCTTGTAATACATGTTAAATAAATTTATATTAAATAAATGAAAACCTACTATACACTTAATAAAATTTGCATTGTTTGCACAAATATATATAGTTTCCTTTTGAAATTGAAATAAATATTCAAAGCACCATTAAATCTTTTAATAAAAGTTACATTTTTGAGAATTACAAGCATTGAACAACTCTTCGTGTACTTACAAAAGCTGGATATTAGTGATGATGAAGAAGGCATTTTAGTTAATTTTTACGATTAGAAAATTAATAAACCATATCCACACAAATATTTTAAATGTAAGAATCTCTTTTACTTTATAAATAATATAATGTAGAAAAAAAATTAAAGAAAAATGAATGAAAATCCTTTATAAAATCCGCTAAACTGTTCATTTGTGTTTTCAAATTACTAGAAAACTACATTATTAATTATAAAACAAAGTATTATTGTAATTTTTAAAAACGTACCACTATATTATCAACATTTTAAAATAAAAAAATAAGAACTCGTTTAACTAAGCTTACAATATTTATTTATGAAAAAAATCCATCTAATCCATCTCTTCAAATATTCTTTGTTCGTACTTGAAGAAAATACATGAGGTGAAAAAAACATTAGCCAGGAATTTTATTATTTACGAAAAAACAATTTTGTTCTATATAATTTTCTATACTTTCAAGCTAGGAGCTTATAATTTGCATCTATGAATACGTAAATACATTCGTGATTATGGATTATACAGGAATAACGTATAGTACTTTAAATAAATTAGGCATAATGAATAGGAGATAGAACAATGTTTTCCCAGCTTACGATAATATTTTGCGTAACTAAACATAAGATTAACCCAGTTTTTTTTATAGTATAAAAAGTCTTTTTTTTAGATTGGAATATAAATATACTATTAAGGAACGAATTTATTTTTAAAATGACAACAGTGCTTGAAAAGTAAATGTGTACTGAATTTAAATAATAATCCATAATTTGATTTTAGTCATTTTATAAAATGCATTATTATTTTGATTATAACGTCTTGAGTTTGTTTTTGTAGAATCTATTTAATTATTAAAATGGTACATGATAATTTCAAATTTCATCAGTTTATCCATATTTTGCATACAGAAAAGTAATTTATATTCTTAGTCTTCCTTCTAATAACATAAAATATGTGTTTATATAAAAGCACTTTCAAACGCAACTTAAAACTACGTAAATATATAAATTGAATATAAAGGCGAATTAGGAAGCAAGTAATTTAATATTGTATTAAATACTATATATAATTAATAAACTCTTACATCTTTAGAAGCTTAATTAATGTGTAAATTAGTAATAAACTATTATTAAATGAGAACAAAATCGATAATCATTTACATGTAATTATCGGAGATAATAATTAAAAATAAAGAGCAATTAATGGAATTTAGCAGACTAAATGCACATTTTTCTTCTGAAAGACGTGTCTGGTTCATCTTTAGTTTGAAACTTGAGTGTCACGTCATTTATACAATTCCAAGTCTATTTATAAAATAAAATATATTGCATTTCGTGAAAGTGTGTTTATAGACAACATTGTATTTTTCTGTTTGTGTTGTGCTGTAAATATTTACATTTATATTTTTCAGATACGGAAATATAAATTTAAAAAAAGGAGTTAACTTTATTAAAATAAAAACATAACTACCAGTAGAATACAAATATTAAATTAACTAAGTGATAAATAATATCAGAGCAATCTGTATAATATATATGAATTCTATAAGATTATTTTTCAACTATGAAATACATAATGAAATTATGTAATACATAATCAATTATGTAGTACATAATTGAATAATATTGTCATGAAAATTTGCAAATTATAAATCCTTTTAAATGACAATCATTTTAAAATAAAAATTTTGATCTTCTTCTGTCAGCTGCTTTAAAGCAAATGATTTACAATGCAGCTCAAGTTCATGTTACGTAGTTCATTGTTCTTTACATTATTTTTAAATAAAATTTCTTTCTAGTTAAAATAAAATAAATATTTTATTGAGAATCTTATCTCATCCTATTAAAAATCATTAATATCATATTTCTAAATTACCATTAATTTTAACCATGTAATTTTATCACTATATGTTAACTGTGATTTCATGAAACATGAAGAAATTGATTGTAGATGAAATAAATAAACTGAACTAATATTACATGCAAAAGTTTTGTATTAATTAAATTAATATGTTACTATACAATACACATGTGCCATTAATATTTCCACATTAAGAAGGAAAATATTTTGTAGGGTAAAATTTTCTAGACTGATGCTTATTTAAAAATAGCTAATTTTATTTTCAGGAAATTTAAGGAAATGAAATCCAAAATCTATCATAACCAAGGGTGGAGGAATACTTTAGAAACGATTCTCTTGTCCACTTTATAGAATGTGTTTAAATTGAAATGTGATGATGAATTTTGGTGCAACAATTCATGTAACTAAGAAATTTTGGAATTAGTGCTAGCTTAAAAGATTTTATATCAATGACATTTAACCCTTTAAAGTATGAGTTTTCTTTTTTCAGAAAATATAATAAAGAAAATGTGATTGAATTTTTCATGTATGTTAAATAAGTCGAATTTTAATCTGGCCGATCTATTTTTACTAGAACTTATCTTAGACTGGTATAGGAAATAAAATAACGTGAGATGGAAGAGCGGTCGTAACAAAAATGGGCATGTTCATGTTTGACAATATGTTTCACCCATGTTAGACATGGGCAAATTTGTGAAGGGATTCAAATATTTTGATGCTATCTGTAGTGTTTAAATTATTGCTCTAGTGCAATATATTTTAATATTTATTAGAATATATTTTAAAATTTTTTAATTAATTAATTTCTGGGAATTTTTATTTTCAAATGCCTTAAAACTCGATCAAAAATATTGAACGTAACTTCAAAAAAAAAAGAAATCTAAAATATTTTCAAGTTATGCAATTTTTTTTAATCTTTGTGTTTATAAATTATAATTAACTTTTTTTTTTTTTTTTTTGCGAACTAGCATCCAAATGTTTAGCGCTCTTGATTACAATTTTCATATACCACACAAAAAATGTACAAATAAAAAATTACACAAAAAAGACCACACAAAAGCTGATTTAAGTACTTATTTAAGAAATTCTGGAATTTCAGTTTACTTCCCACTCATATTTAAAATATTTTTATGTTAGTCATAGTTTATAAAAAATCTCTCAAATGCAATAATTTCAAATATTCATCAGTACACTTTAATTTTTCCAAACTAAACTTGACATTGATATTTCTCAATCTTTTAAAAGTCGGTCATTTATATTGAACAAAAGATTTTTTTAAAGCAGAAATACAAATTTTTCCACGATATGTAAATTTTTCTTTAACTTTATGCTTATTTCAAACTATCTTAATATTTAACTTATCTATGGGAAACCACTTTGAATTCAATGAATGGAAAGCACTTGAAATATTCTCTATTTCATTTGCTTTTGAATACTTCCCAGCGTTTAATAATTCAATTTAGTAAACGTGAAGCCCTCTTCGTTGAATTAAAGATAAGATAGAAAAATTAGATTACTCAAAAATTATTTATTTACTTTGCATTCAAATTTTTCTGGCGCAGACATCCGTTATCCTTCTATTCAAAATGAATCCATATTTAGAGCACTTTCGAGAAGTGATCCGTGACTTATCAGCACAGAGTGGATTCCGAGAATTTTTGAGACTAGTCTTTGGAGGATTCAAATCAGTAGAAATTTCAGCGAATACACTGGCTATAATAGCGAGCTAGATTTGAGATTTCTAGAAAAGCATTGACAAAATTATACTCAAAATATTACTTCTAAATATTCTTTTTAACACAAGTTATCATTATATTATCTGAATTTAATAATGCAATAATTTTTCTAACTAATATCTGAATATCCATTTAAATTATAAATTTAACTTTTAATATGTAGTTTCAATACAGCATTTACTTTTTTAATGTGTATAATTTTTTAAAATTAAACTAATTATATATATATAATGTAAAGTATGCATGATTTGACTTAAACTGTCGTTCTTTCAAGTTTCATTTTCTTACATAACTTGAGATTTTCAAGATCAAACTAAATTCGTGTAAAAAATTATGATTTAATTCAGTTTTGTATTCATTGAAATGTTAGAACTGTAATTTGCCTGTAATTCTATGATTTGTAAGTCAATTTATTAAATAAATACAAAATCAATAATCTGACCAGAGTACTGTATTTCGAAAACAAATCATCCATATGCATTTTGCTGTATAATCCAATATTTAAATATTAAATTATTTTACAGTTATAACAAGTAAACAAAAATTAAAATATACAAAAGAAAACTATTTTGAAATCTGACTTGGTTGTGATAAAAAATTAAAATTGAAAACTGTAATTCAAAATCGAAAAATTACGGTCCATACATCATTTTAT
The DNA here is from genome assembly GCA_030067965.1 of Latrodectus elegans. Taxonomy (NCBI): domain Eukaryota; kingdom Metazoa; phylum Arthropoda; class Arachnida; order Araneae; family Theridiidae; genus Latrodectus; species Latrodectus elegans. The sequence goes on from CM057816.1 coordinate 82,734,038, forward strand.
TTGGTAATAAATTTGAATTAGTAGTAAATGTTAAAAATATTTATGGCAAATTACAAGCATGCGAATTTCTCATATAATTAAAATCACAACAAAGACTTCAAATAATTTCACTAAAAAAATGTTTGAATGTTATCCTTTGTGGAGTTTTCTAATAGATGATTAAAAACTAAGTTTATCACAAACAAAAAGGGAAATTAATTTTACAATAAGTTTATATTTTGAGAAAAAGTAGTAGAGGTATAGAACAATCAGAAAACTGAGAATTGAAACAGTTTTCCTTTGTTTCATAATTTGTCTAGACGAAATTAATAATAATAAAATGATTAATGAAATAAGATAATTAAATGATTCGATGGATTTTATATGAAACCTTTCATTCACACACAGAGAGACTATTTAATGTGCTTATTAATTTTAACGCATTATGAAGTATATACAACTGAATCACCATTTTAATAGATTCTATTTCAAAATATTTATTGTACTTCCCATATTATGAAAATTCTTTCTTATCAATAAACACAAATTTTTCAGTCATTTTTCAAAAATTATATTGTTAATATATACACTTATCTTTATTAAAAAATTAATTATTTCTTCACACTTTAGAAAGATTGTAGTTTGAATTAGTATATTGCTAATAAAGCGATGGTTTTATTTCAAATGACGTTTTATCCTTTCCAATCAGCAAATCAAAGCCCCAATCAGATATTTGTATTTAGTTAAAAGCATCAAAAGAGTAATGTAAGAAAAATTAAGTCAATAAATAAATTAAATAAAGAAGATTCTGAAAACCACAAATTAATATTTTATTATAAATTAAAACTAGTTTGATTCGAATTACTTTGGCAAAATCATTTAAGCATTTATTTGATATTTTTGATTCCATAATTATACAATAGGAAATAGATGTTGATTATCTATTTATGCATGATAATTGGTTAGGGTAAGTGTATGAGAGTTTTTCCAGATTTTCTCTATTCCAACTTCTGAATTTTGCTCACAATCTATGAAAAATTCTATTGGAAAGCTATATAAGGGGAAATTTCAAAATCTTTATTTCTTAAAGTACTCAAAATTTCCCTTTTGCCGTGACGGGTTTTTGGTTCTTCAATTAGTTTCTGTACAAATAATCGCCTAATAATCACGCTTCAGTGCAAAAGATCCTAAGCTTAATTATAGACATTATAGATCAATGGCAGATGGGACATGAATTTCTGTTTTACACTTATATATCATTTAAAATTGATATTTTTGCAAGTTTTCTGATTTTTCTTCCTTTCGACATGTGAAGAGAACCAACTGTCTATAGAAAAGATTTTTATATAATTTTAAGATTTGATTAGTGTTCAGTTATCTTGCAATGAGTTTCAGCTAAAAAGATTACCGATACGAGCATTTCAAAATCTTATTGATTCAATCTTGGTCACTGTCAAACGTTGAGAGAGATTTGTGTTATATTCTGGCATACGTGTCTGATTCGATAGCTGTTCTTGACACCACATAATAAACAGTGTAACAGAATACATACATAGTGGTGCATATGAGTTTAGGACTGCACTTAAGGTCAGCGGATTCGGAATAATCAGGTCACACCAAAGCTTGTACCTTGATTCTCCACATCTTTGCCAAAAAACAGAAAGACTTCGGACATCAACGTAACGTGAGCACGTACCCATTGCACTGAGCTCTATCAACACAGAGAGAGAATGTAGTAACTCTTTCTGTCGCTACCTGTGGCAAGCAATACTTTCTTTAGATGATCTTACGGGAAACGAGGAGAATCTTCTGAATGACTACTTCTCGTCTAACGACATAAGACTGATGATGCAAGGTATTTTCACAGCTAAACTTTATCACCCAAGAGAACTTTCATGAGATAAGGGGCTTTGTTCATGCCTCGCAATGGAAAAAATCTATAAATCCACTATGTCAGATCTGCACAAAAAGGAACAGCCAGCTCCAATTTTTCAAAAGTGGCAAGTACTAAATCCAATACCATTCTCTCTAAAAAAAAAGCAGTGTTTAATCACCAAGGTACTCTGAAAGAAAAATGCAGATTCTTCTAATATGAGATGACTGCTTTGATAGTGGCTATCCTGACATTGTAGACAAAAATATCTTAAAATCCACTTCCCAATATAATATCGAATTCCTAATATATTGATACAAATGGTTTCTATTCGAATTTTATATATTTTGTATAAGGAAATAAAATTGGTCACAAATGAAAAGAATTGAAAGTTCTTCCTGTCCATTTGGAATTTATTTCTACCCTTTCTGAAGAACATCACAAATGCATTCTTTTGGTTTTTAAGTGTGTTCTCCATAATATTCTGCATTCGAAAAACTTATAATTTTTCAGGAACTAATATATCTTCAAGTATTTTTAAAGCATAAATTTCATTTTGAAACATTACAGTAAATGTGATCTATAATTATATTTTCAATTTTGGAAATGCTTACACTCCTAGTTGATTGGCCAGTTGTTCTATGGTAAAGATTGCTTTTGAGGTCTCATTCGATTGACATCTGTGGATTCCAAACCAATACTCATAATTCCATCTGATATGGTAACTGAAGCAATTAACCTGTTAAACATAATACCAGATGGGATTTGGTAATATTCTAGGTTAAATGCTCTTCTAGGGACTGATTCATTTTTTTCCAGATATGTATTGAATAGACCGCCGCAAAATATGGGGAATCTCCTATTTTCCAATTTTGTGCAATAGAATGAAATTTTACCAAATTAATCTTAGGCTATTAACTATTACTCTATCTCCAGCCATAGAAATTGTGGGTTTGATTTTGTTTCTGATTCAGCATTTCTATTTACTATGCAATGACAAAACAACTTATAACTCTGAATTAAAATTTGGTATCAGAAATTACAAATAGATATCGATACTATATTTGAGTTAAAGGTACAAATTGTTCACACAACTGAAGTTTAGAATCATAGTTTTTTGTAGAATTTTTGCGCATTTAAGGATAATTTTCAGCTACATGCTAGGAGATGTCAAATGACAATGGCTTTACAATTGTGCATGAAAGACTTTAGAGTTTTTATTTTCGCTTATAAAAATAGTCTCTTGCAATGTTGACAAATGTTGAAATCGAACCCAGTCCTTTCGAAAGGAAAGTTGATGTCCTAACCACTAGGCTACCATGGCTCTAAATATGATATAAAATATGATATCGAATCAATGTTAAAGCATTATGTAATATACGATGCTATCAATAACTGAGTTTTTTTGACAGTGAGGCTTTAAGTAATTGAAAAAATAGTTAAAATTGTTGTTTGAAGTCGTTACTAAGTTAATTTTAAGGTCCACTTTGTGATTGAGAGACGATTGTAAAACGCTCTCAACGATACAGCTTATAGTAGACATTCCATTTGTAACGATGTACTTCCGTATTATGACATTCTCATATGTCAGAATAGAAATCTGGTGCTTTAGACATTAAAAGGATCCCCTAAGTACAAGTCCGAGGGAATAAAATCTGGAGAGAATAAGGAACAAGCGAAATTTTCGCAAGTGAAATCCACCTCTTTTGATATTTTGCATAAATGCTATTGAAAACATTGTAAGTCATGTTGTGGCTCTTTGCTATTTGAAATATTAGCCTATTATTTTATTTGCATCTATTTCCAAAGTGAGGCGATGCACAATTAATGGGAATTACCAAATAAAAGTTTTTTTTTTAATTATGGAGGATTTTTTTGACTTCGACATCATACCTTATATAAAAAAAAATCCATGAGTGATATGAACTGACTAAACATGACAGAGAATACCATGTTTTACGGCAGTATTACCACATTTTAATCAATTTTATCTCACATCTGAATTTTTCTGCATTTCAAATATAAGCAGCCTGTATAAAGTGTTTTTTTTTTATAAATATGTATTTATCGTTTTTTTATTCAACGTCCGTCTTTGGAATCTCTGTCATTAGTTGACGAGCAGCCTGGTGAAGTGATATTGTTATATAAAAATAATTAAAATTAGCATCCATAGAATTGTTTTCAAGAAACGTTGAAACAATGCGGCAATGCTTGAGATAGACATCTTTATACGACTGGTGTCATCGAAGGAATCAAGATGAGTCTTCGACTCCAATACGATGTAAATGCTTTTGCAAACAGGCATGTCCAGTAAGCAAATGAAGGAAGAAACTTTAACATATCGAGGCAGAGAACTGAGGACTCCACAATTTTCATTGAAGAAGACACTCCCCCTCTTACTCACAACTGAATCACTATAGGATCAGGCTCTATTATTTTAGCATCTACACCAAATTATTACATATTATTCAGAGATAAAAGAAGGTCAAATTGGGACACGAGAGTTTGCGCATTAGCAAATCATCCAGTGCTTATTTTCAAAGATGTCACAAAGCTTTACATATTCAATAAAGTATTTAAGAGTATTTCTAAAAAATTGGGATTTCATCTTGAAAAGTGTTTTAATGTTATGATGTAAAATAACATTCAATTATTTTAATATGGAACAAGTAATAAATCAGAATTTATGTGAAGACAAAAAATTTGCAACATTTAACGAAATGTTTCTTCAGTCTCAAACAGTTCTCAAATTTATCTATTATTTATATGAAGCACACTATGATGTCATACCATTTTCAAAAATGTGTAAACTAGCAAAATTTAACATTTGACTATTTTCTAGAAAATTCACAGTTTTACGAAGCAATAATCCAGTTTAAATTCTTTTATTATAACGCATCGAGTTGATTAAGCTTATTTGCTTAATTATAAGAAAATTATATTGCTTGATTTTTTAAAGCAAATTATGTATAAATTAAATAATTTTTAGAAAGCAATTTCGGTTACTTATGTATTTTAATTCGTGAACATAAAGATGAGCCAATTATTAGTAACAAAATAAATCTTAATACATTTATAATATATCAACATTAAATATATCAATACAAAGAAACATTAAATATATCAATACTTTAAACAATATACTTTAAAAATAGTCCACATTTTTATGCATTTATAGTGATTGAATATAAAGGCATTAATTTTTTTATCAATTCAATACGTTTTTAGTATTTGATTTGCAATGATTAATGTTTAGTTAATCATTTTTGTTTTTATATATATATCACTACTGAAATGCCATAATATTTATATTAAAAATTTCGATGTGTGTTTCAGTACTTATTAATTTTGCTATTAATATAAAATAACTATAATATATTACATTAAAAGAATAGGAGTAGCAACGAGATACGAAAACTGAATTCATTTTGCCGGTGCATGCCACGACGTCAACAAATATCACTCCAACATAATATCATCTACCATGACAAGCCTTGACTACATACGACAAAATATCATCTACCATAACACGCTCTGAGTACATAAGACAAAATATCATCTACCATAACACGCTCTGAGTACATAAAACAAAATATCATCTACCATGCTTTTTATTACTAAATGTTTAGCATTTTATCTCTTGCTGAGATTTTAAATGATGATTTAAATGGTATTGAAGATATTTACCCTCACGTTAAATAATGTTACAATAAGAATTTTAGAAATTTATCTTTGGTGTGGTGTTGTCTACAATATTAGCTTGGTGAGATTTGTATCTGTGAAATATGGAAGAGTATCGAAAATTATTTATTAAAAAAAAACTGTTTGCCCTCCAATGTATGAGAGCTTTAAGAAAAGCCACCTTAAAAATATTTTTAATTATTTTATGTTTAGAACAAAAGAATATTAAAACTCAATCAATTAAAAGGAATATTTTTTAATAGTCTCGGTTTTTTAATAAATAAATTTAATATTTAACAAAATAAAAAGAAAACAGAATCAATAAATAACTATAATTTAAAACAAAAAGGTAGAAGAATTTGTGATATATTTTAAGTTATTCCTAATTTTTACACTGAAATTAACTCAAATAATATTCTACTAATACATATTTTATTCCTTTTTATTTGTCATTTTCTTTCAAACATTTTGAAACAATTTCTCTAAAATCCCAAGTGCAATTCAAATTATAACTGAAAGAGAAGAAATAAAATTTATTGCTATTTCTGTTTACCTATACAAATTTTATACATATTTATCGATTCAGTTTCAAAAGCCTCTTTTGAAATCCTGTATCTGAATTTTAAAGTACCAAGGCGTGCCTTATCACTAAGCTCCGAATTTAAATTGCTTACTTTTAATGAAGTAAAACAGATTTATATCAATTGAAATGGTTGCAGTTTTATTGAGAAAATATTTCTGAATGAAAGCATCACAAAAGCTCTTCTAATCTATTCTATTTTATGGATATAATGAGAAATTATTCATCTGAAACAATCGTGTGGAATCCTCTCTTATTCTGATGCTAGGTCCATTTTTTAATGCAGGTTTAATGTTATCATATTTGCTTGAAAGTTTATAAATTATGAACTAGTCGGCCAAATCTCCAGATTTACCTGCTCATATATTCAAATGGAGAATATGAGACATGTACCTAACCTTCAAAACAAATGTAATTAGAGACGTTTGGCTAATTTTTATAGCGTTTTCACATGTCTAGGCTATGATGCACACCGTTCTGGATTCCTGCTCACTTCAGGAACTTATGTGAATTCACTAAATTTTTCCGCTTTTTATAGTTTATACCTTCTCAGTAATGCTTTGGATAGAAAAAAGTACATAAGTTATCGGATTTCTACTTTTTTATAATGCAATGTATTTTTCTTAAAACTGTATATATATTTCCTATTTTTGTCAATTATTACACAATTATTGATTATGCTCATTGCAGAATTTCGCTTTATCCAATATATCTCCGTTCATTAGAGATCAATTGAAATGTAAATGAGAGATTTTCAAATGCAATATTTGATAACTTATATAACTCTAAGGGCTTTTCAACCAAGTTTCACTTTTTAATGGATTTTTTTTTTAAAACAGATATATGTTGGAGAATTTTTTTGGTACAGAGCATCATTTTAATGAAAGCTAATTAAATAGTTAAAATAATAACTACCATTATTTTTCTAAATCAGGGGTGTAAAGTAGCAGGCCTCCTCGTGGTGCACCCTGGGTAACACAAAATCTGCTACAGCTTTGCTGCGCTCTCCTGAATTCTTTTTGATGATGATATTATAAACTGTCCTTCTAGGGACAATAAATGACTGAGAATTCTTCAATGGAATGCAGGTGAAATTTTTCATAAAAAGCGAACTCAACTACAAACTGCCTTCATGTCACATGACATTGATGTTTTTATAGTAGTTAAAGCAAACCTTGTCTATAATGACTTAGTCAAATATAACTTCCCTGGTTACTACTTACAAGTATTGCTTAAATCTAGGCGTAATGCTAGTGGTATTTTGGTTGGAATTAAAAACATTCTGACATCTAAGTTCGAAATATTTATCCAACTTTTGTCCAATAACGGAGCAGAGATGGTCCGAGTTGATGTTTGGATTCATCAGAATCATTTTGAAATTTATAACTGTTATATCCCACATGGCAATTCCCGTTTAAACTTCGATAACATTCAATTTTCAATTAGAGCAATTTTGTGTGGAGATTTTGATGATCATAGTTCACGTTGGAATTATAGAGATACAAATGGAGCAGGAAGAGCTATGGAGGACCTCTTAGATTCCAGTATGCTTGAAGTAATATATAAAAACTCTGACATTCCCACTTATCTCCATTATAGCAATAGCACTACTAACCCTAATTTAACTTTAGCCTCAAATGATCGAATAGATGAATCGAACGGAGAAATAATTTATGATCCTGGCTCTGGACATCGCATTATTGTTACTTCTTTCCAAATTAGGGAGAAAACCTCTAAACAACATGATCATTTTAAGAATCGATGGAATTTCAAAAATGTCAATTGGAAGGCTTACCAGGACGAACTGGAGGTCCTTTTTGTAGACAGTTATTAATAGAAAAAGAAGTTTAGACTCCGCCTTGTCATATTTTTGTAAAATGATATTTTCAGTTGCCAAACTTTTGATTCCCAGAGGTAAACAATACAAATATAAACTTTTTTGGAATGATGAGCTTACAGTGTTAAAAGAGCAATCGGATCAGGCCCGTATTAAAACTGAAAAGTCAGGAGATGTAGAGGACGTTAGAAACTGGAGAAAAAGTATTGCAGTCCTCCGTAAAGAAATTAATTTAGCAAAGCGTAAAAGTTTTGATACTTTTATAAATAATATTGACTACCGTAAGGATGGAACTAAGATTTTTAAATTTGTAAATAAATTGAAACGTGACGTCCCCCTTTCTACAAGGGGCTCTATTGTTTTTAAAGGAAAGACTTTGATGTTTGACAAGGATATTTCAAATTCTTTTATGAGTTTTTATTCTTCAAATCAACGTCTGAGTTGTGAACTTAAGAGAGATGAGAGGCAAATGAGGAAATTGATAAGGAATACCCATGAGGATATGGGTACTAGACATGAAATTTTTGACAGAGACTTTGATCTTCTTGAATTAAAAGAAGCAATTAATTTCCTTAAATTGAGGAAAAGCCCAGGCCCGGATAATATACACCCAGAGTTTATTAAACATCTAGGATATAATGCTCAATTGACTTTTTTATCTATTTTTAATCAAAGTTGAAACTCTTATGCACCTACCATATGGAAAAAAATCCATTATTATTCCTATTTTGAAAAAAGATAAACCTTCTCTTAATATTAAAAGCTACCGACCTATTGCTTTGACTAGTGTTTTGTCGAAGACTATGGAAAAGAAGATTGTCTCTAGACTAACTTGGTTTCTGAAAAGTAACAATCTTTTGTCCCATAGACCAGCTGGATTCAGACAATAACATTCTAAGGCTCAGCAGGTGTCTATCAAAAGATAATAGACATCAAATGATAATCAAATAAGAAGAACTCTTTAGATAAACGCTTTTCCGTCTTGGCAGCTTTTATAGATTTGGAATCAGCATATGATAATATATGGCGACTGCGTACTGTTCAGAAATTGCAGAATCTGGGAATTAGTGGTAGGATATATGAATTTATTAGGAATTTTCTAGCACAGTGTTTTTCTGCTGTTAGATATAACTGCGGAATTTCTGGTTTTAAACAGACAGAGACTGGCCTTCCTCAGAAAACGGTTATTAGCCCGATTCTTTTTATTGTTTTATCAACGATTTACCGAATACTTTAGCACCGTCGGTGGATTCTGCCCTTTTCGCTAATGACTTGGTTTTCTGGAGCAGTGCTTCAAAAAAGAACTAGGATGGATTGAATCAGATCTTCAATTGCGCCCTGATAGAACTGGAGAGCTGGTGCCTAAAAAATAGTATGATGGTGAATCGGGGTAAAACCACTTGTCAGTTCTTCATTCTGAAAAAACAGCCTTTTACCCCGAGTTTGACATATAAAGATGTAGATATTCAATATAATTATTCTACTAAATACTTGGGTTGCACTCTCGATCCTTTTTTAAATTGGAGAGATCATGAAGAAAATCTGAAAAATAAATCCATTAGAAGATTTTCTGTCTTGAAACGTTTGGCTGGCTTGGGTTTGGGATGCAACAGAGAGACTTTGTTAACTACTTACAAATTATATATCCATCCAATTATTTGCTATTCTTGTGAGATTCTCATCACAGTCGCAGAGAAAATAGTTAATATTCTTGAGGTTTTCCAGAACCCACACACAAGCATTGCGAATTGTTACCAGAGCTGTGGCAACTACCCCTGTTCTTGCAATACAACTCCTAACCGACTTGGAACCTGTTCATAATTTTATTTAAAAAAATGCGATCCAGCTGTACCAAAAACTTTTGCGTTTATCTGGACTTTCTTTCTAGAGAAACTATCACAATGAGATCCCTAGAAATCTTAAGACTCAAATTGGCTTCATTCATGCTGCCCAGAGAGAATCTGATGCTTTAAATTTGAGTACAGGCTATTTAATTTTACTTCCTCCTATTTGTCCTATAGATTATCTGAATTTGAATATAAATCTTGATCTTATACAAAAAGTTTATAAATAAGAAATGAGTGATTTACAACTAAGATCTTTCGCAATAGAGGCTATTGAGGTTCGCTATACTGAAAATGAGAGGTTGCATGTTTTTCCTGATGGTTCTGTGTTAGAAAGAACACATGATGCAGGAGCAGGTATCCATTGTGAACTTTTCAGTTTTTATTCACCAATGGGTCCTCTTTCTACAGCCTTTGATGGTGAATTTGAAGCTATTACAGTGGCTATCCAACAGCTATCGATTCACAGTCACATTTTTAAAAGAGCTGTCATTTTGTCAGATTCTAAGAGTGCGCTTCAAACTCTTTTGAGTAATCAAAATAGTTTGCAAAGAATTTTAGAATGTAAGCCTTTGCTTAAGGCTCTGGTACACAGAATTTCTTTCTAGTGGATCCCTGCCCATTGTGGTATTTTGGGTAATGAAAATATGATTCAGTGGTTAAAAAGGGAGCCTTGATAGATCAACGCATGAATCGCCCTCTTTCATTTCATTCAACTAAATTGTTCGTTAACCTGACTCTCAAGAAGACTCTTAACTAAGATAAGGTCCAACGTGCGACGCACAAGAGATGGAAGATTTTGGGGGAAAATAGAGCTGTTCCCGTTTTTCCAAGAAAGACTGCGGTGGCTCTTTTTAGAGGTCTAACTGAATATGATTGTTTGAGGGACAATCTTTATAAGATTTGATTGGTGGATTCCCCGGGCTGTGTTTTGTGTAACTCTGGTCAATCAATGACTATTGAACATTTAAATAATTGTGTGGTTCTTTCTCAGTATGAGGGCATTGTTGAAAAGTATTGAAGGGTGCGTGAAGTAATGGCTTAGGTGCTAATGTTTGGTATTTGTAAATAATAATTTCTCTAAATCACGTTTTCACACGTCCAATTTAGGAACATATTTTACTATAAATATCGTAGTCCACTAATTCAAACATAAAAATTAAAAGCCTTTATTTCATTTATTTATAAATAACTAATTTATGCAGCATGAAAATCTTGTTTGAAAATTTGAGAAGCTAGAAAACAGCAGTTAGAAATCATTAAAATCTAATTATGGCAAGGGGAATTTTTTTATATTCATTATAAATGACCATTATTTTTTATTTCGTTGCATATCCTTTTCAGTTGACATTATTTCTGTCTATAAAATTCACTGAATAATATCAAAATCCATATAACTTTTTAGCTCATGATTTTCAATTGCAAAGCCAAAAAAAGGTCTCACGAGTTCATCGATTTTTTTACATGTTAGTGTGATTATATTCAGTATAAAACTTAACTACCAACAATTAATGTAAAATACTTTATAGCACACCAGATTAATTGTTTCCCTGGAGGACATTTAGTAGATAATAGGCCATATTCTCATGCTGAAAGGAAAGAAACCACTCAAACACCTGCATCTACTGAAGTGGATGCTGTGAGCAAAAACGAAAAACCCATCTCCATTATTAAAAAGTAAAATTGATTCCAGGTTATTTCACCGTAAAAGACGCTATTTTAAAACAATTCTATGATGAGACTTTAAATATATATTACATCCACAAAACCAAAAACATGAGGGAATCTAAACGTACATAGGCCCATTCAATATCTTAATTTCCGTAATAATTCGAAGTTTTCTACTGAATATTTACATATTCTTGAACAGATCAAGCTAAAATTTTAAATAATATATATATATATATATATATATATATATATATATATATATATATATATATATATATATATATATATATATATATATATATATATATATATATATATATATATATATATATATATATATATATATATATATATATATATATATATATATATATATATATATATATATATATATATATATATATATATATATATATTATATTATATTATATATATATATATATATATATATATATATATATATATATATATATATATATATATATATATACTGCCACCCGTAAGAGCTGCTTTCTATCAGTAGTATTCACATATCGAAAGTTAAAAAAGTCTGAAAAAAAATCCATAATAACTATCCTAAAAATTACACATGCAGAAAACAAGAATGCAGCAACCATCTTCTGTAGTTCAATAAATAGGAACATGCCTTGGAAATTTTAGTACAAACCATCTTCTGTTGTTCAATAAATAGGAACATGCCTTGGAAATTTTAGTACAAACCATCTTCTGTTGTTCAATAAATAGGAACATGCCTTGGAAATTTTAGTACAAACCATCTTCTGTTGTTCAATAAATAGGAACATGCCTTGGAAATTTTAGTACAAAATCACTGTCTCACTTGCGCCACCACCGTGCTTCCTTTTTTTTTCTCATTTTCTATGCACATGTGCGTGGATGAATGTTTGAGAATTTTCTAAATTTCCCACTTGAGACAAATAAAAGCTTAATTTAAGTCTCAATCATTCATCCCTTCAATCAGTCGATAAAACCGAATACCAAGCATTCTTGGGAACTGGTGATGACATATTAGGCAAACAACCTAACCAGGGCACATGATTCGCCTGACATGACCTTGTTTATTGAAACAAATTTGGACATTATAGGCTTGTCCAACATATTGGCTATCATGCCACTGAGTTTAGCTGAGGAAACGTGCTGCAGAATGTTAAAACGCTGAAGTGCTTATAATATTTTACCATAGTTTTCAGTTATAGGTTATTTATTCACTATACGGTGCTTAAAAAATAAGAAAAGGAATAAAATAATATAATGACAGATTTTGCTGTTGATGAACGATATCTCCTCCTTGATATTTTCTAAAATTTATATTTAACATATAAGTTTAATAATAGAAAAGAAACGCAAAACAGTTGTACACATTCTGATAAACTAATATCTAAACCTGATTTGAACTCATTTGTTTTATACTCCAGAAATGTTGAAGAAATAACTATTTGTCAATGACATCCAGTGTTAAATGTGAACTTTATTTTCAGGAAAAAATTGTGATATTGACAAATTATATTTATTAATTCTTAATGATGTTAGTTATTTACTTATCTTTGTACAAAATATTCTTTTGCATCAAAAAATGGGATATATCCAACCGAATAAAGAAATTGAATTGTATATGAAAACAATTTAACGTAAGTATTAATTATTAGCTACCTCCTCTTGACTTCTTTCTACACATTATAACGTTATTTGATCGGTGGTGTGTTGGAAAAATTGAAAGTACATTCTTTACACTGGGAAAAATAATTCTTTTCCAAAAATTCCACACAATACCGGTAATATTATTTATCTTAGTACTTTTAACTGTGCATGCGTCGTTTTCAATATTGAAGCATTGTATAACTAATTCTGTGCACGTTTTTTTTTAATTATCACAATCCTGTTATTAAAAAATGATGGCATTTTTAAAAGCACACACAAAAAAGTGAATCCCATTCCTCTATTCTCAATCGAATATACATCCCTATTTGTAATCATTTCTGCAAACGTAAATCAATTTTACAGTGAGTTCATAATTTTACTAGCGTTTTAAATAAAATAAACTAAACAAAATTGCTAACAGGAAAATTTTAATTTACTTAATGATTGAAATGCAACTATTAATTTATTAGATTCAATGCAGATTTTATAAATTTAACACTCGATCAATTTATTGGTCTTAATTTAATATTGAATCAATTTTCAAATAATATATAAAATACGAATTTTATTTAGTAAGATATAGTTATTTTCCAGTATTACAAATGAGATGTATTTGCACGTAAATGTATGGAACAATGCATAAAATTAAACAAGTAATAAAATTTTTTTTTACCTGTCATTATAGTTTCCTTAATCAAAAATTTAAATAAAATAACATGATTTAAAAGTAATTAAAGTTACTATCCTAAAGTGAGTTATTCTGATGTATATGTGTTGTAGTTTCGGTGTAATAAATGGAAACTGAATTAATTCTTATTTATGGTGTCAGATAACATTCACGCAAAGAATTGTGTAATTTTACTTAACATGAAATTCCTATAATCTGGATTACTCCTTACCAGAATCCGTATAGAATACAAATTAGAGTAAAAACGGAAGAAATAACTCAGTCGGTGCTTACGTTTTCCACGCACGAATTTTCAAAATGTGCTTCTTATTCAGTAATTGAATGTGGGTTTACTTTCTGGAAATGTCAAGCCTCAGAGCTGCTCAGGTCAGATTTCTCTATATAAACAGGATTAAAGTAATTCACTGTTTATTCAGTGATTGAGATAAAATTATATATTTTAGCTCAAATTATATATTTTAATGAAAACCTTAGAGAAAGAAAAAATTAAAGGCAGCTTCATACACTGCTGTAGAAATAATAAGTCATTATCTTAAATAGAATATTTTCATTGATTAGATATATTTTTAAGTTAAATATCCACAAATCAAAATTAGAACTGTTATAAAATGATATGAAATTTCCTAAATTAAAATCAAAGAGAAAATATCAAAACATTTTAGCAATTCATTCAACGTCAACTTAACTAAAAGTATATCATAAAAAATTATAAAAATATATAAAAATCACGTCACATTCGTATTCATGTATGCAGTATTATTTTGTTTAGAATTAATTGCTATAGTGTTTATATTTGTGTGGCAATAGTTATTTATCATTTTATGATTATTTATATTTTCATGCTGATTATTTATTAAAATTTTACATTTGGTGGTTTTGTATTGTTTTGGGGTACGTTTGTATAATTTGGTGTTTTACCTTTGCCATTTCAGGAAATAATTTTGCGCCAATGTGGTCAACAACTCCTGATGAACCTTATAATGATGGTGTTTAACTAAATTTTCAAGTTCTGTTTGCTCTTTTTATTGAATTTCATATTTTTATCATTAATACATACAAGCATGTATATACATAACACTTAAAATGGAAACTTACAAGGAAAATTTGGCTATTTATTAAATGAAAAATAAATTTTTTGATGTTATTTTCTTAAAATAAAACCTACTAACGAGTACTTAAAAACATAAGAGGTGCATAGTTTTAACGAAAGAGTATGAGTACTTGTACTGAAAACTAATGTCAAATTAAACACTAGTGATTTAGTCACTAGCAGAAAGCGGAAGATGAAAATTTCTCATACAAAAATTTATATTAAAAACATTACAATTCATATAAAATAATTATAAACAAAGAAATTATGGGATATCAAAAATCTTTCTTTTAATAACTCCCAAACAATGAATTTAAATTTGTCCGTTTCAGCTTGAAAAAAAATTATTTAAAATGTTGTCAGTTATAGTAATTTACCAATAACCATAGTTTGGTGTTTCATTCAGAGACTTGATTCCAAAGAAGTGTGAAGAAATATCATTAAGTTAGAAAACAAAGTTTCAGTTTAAGACTAAATTGTAATCCAAAAATAAGGAACGTTAAACTGGGAAAATAGCTAGAAAGCGTCCAACTATGTCAATTCGGATGGTAATTGACAGTAAGAAGTAAGTTTTAAACCATATATAAAGTTCCCATGTCACATTTTTCCCTGCAGATACTAGCAATTCCGTTGCAATTAATACATAATAATAGCGGAGTTTACACAGCTAGTTTGTCAAATAATATGTTTACAGAAAAACCTATTCAGTTATTGAATGACCATTCAGTTGTTCTGACTTAAATCAGGGAAAGCATGATTGTTATACACAAGTACAAAATTCAGTGGTTAGAATAACTTTCTTTACTGTCAAAAACTTGAAAACTACACTTTTGTAAAGAGGCTAACTGTTTCCATTATAGGCTTGTCAATTATCTTATTAGATATATTATAATAGCTTATAAAATATACTTAATTTTAGAACTTTCAATTTTCTGGATAATGTATTTTATATTCAATAACATTTTCTAATTTGTGGAAAATTACAAGAAAATATATATATAATATCAACTATATCATATAATTTATTTATCCAAAAGTTATTTCGTTCATTTAATTAAGTTTTATGATTAAGTTAAACAATAACATTGATTTCATACACTTGCTTTCGAAATTTTATCTATGGCAGTTTATTATTTTTTGTGCATTCATATTTAAAATGTTAATTTAAGTAATGAACAAAATATCTTACGCTAGAAAAAAGCATAAAATGAAAATTTAATATTTATAAATTACTTGCATTGATGAAAAAAATTGAAATTAACAACTTACTTGCTTTTAATTTATAAAATATTGAAATAAAGATTTTAAACATAACACAAAATTTTTAATTGATTTAACAAAATTTTTATCATAAACAATTCATTTAATCAGCAAGAAATAATACTGCAATCCATAATTAACCATATTTTTAAAATCAGAGTTCCACGCTTTTCCTTCAATTTTGAAATTGTTAATTTTCAAAGTATACATGATTTTAAAATACACCTTAATTTTGTGTTACTTAATTGAAAGTTGCAAAAAAGTTACAGAAAGTAGAAATGGAATTTACGCTTTTTTAAATGAAATTTACAGAATTATTGAGTTTCCGCAAAATTTATGAATTTGTTTTAAACAATAAAAGTTTTGCTTATTTTGAGTCCAAAACAAAATATTTAAACTAAAATTTTAATAGTTACTACATTAAAAGCGCTGCGCCTATATAAAAAATTCTTTCATCATTGGTTAAACAAAAAAATTACATAAAAAAATCATTCTTCTATTAATTAAATATGGGTTAATATTTAAATTCTATATAATTTCTTAAAGCAACTCGTTTATTTTATTCATACTTATTAAGACTCATTACATTGATTATTAATTTTAATTAATTTAATTATAGATGAAAAATTTTATAATATTTTCAAATTATGAACTGGAGATATATTTATTTTGGCTTTTATAGATTAAATATTTAATCAAGATCAAAAACAATATATAAATAATACATTTTTAAAATTTAAGTTATATAATAGAAATCTTATTTGAAAATTGTATTAATCTCACAATATTCATATAGAAAACTGATTTTTACAAAAAATTCAAAAATTAATAATTCTCTGCTAATATTTTGGAATCAAAATGCGCTAAACTTCAGTTTTTATTTATTATTGTAAGTTTTTTTTATTATCAAGTTTAGTTTTATTAAGGAATGCTGCATTGTTTTAAATATGTTTCTAAATCTTAAATTAGTGTAATTTTTCAATTTATTTTGCTATCAAATTTTTCAATTTTTTAAAGTTTTTCTTAACGAATTTCAGCTTAAATATAAAAAATGTGTAGTTGTTAATTTTATGAGCCAATTTAAAACCACAAAAGGAATGCTAATAACTGACAATTTGTGTTAAATAAAACGGATAAGTTTAATTTAAAAATGCTTGTATTTTCTTTGTGACTTGAAAAAATTACAAAAATCACTCAACTCTCTCGTGTCCTGTCTCGTGTTCAGTCTCAAAGAAAGTGGGCAAAAAATAAAATAAAAAATAAACATAAATTTTTGTTTTAAATCATATTTATTGCATATAAAATTATAAAATACGTAAAAACTGGTCTTGTTACATCATATATCTATTAAAAAGATTATATATATATATATATATATATACATACATACATACATACATACATATATATATATATATATATATATATATATATATATATATACATACATACATACATACATACATATATATATCATTTAATCGATTTTGTTACTTAACTTCCAAAGAAAACAATTATCTAATATATGGATATAACACAGCTGTGTTTACGCGAGTACTTAAGGAAATAAAAAAAATTTCTTGTGATTATTTTGTAAATCCATAAAAATATCACAGAAATAATACCAGCAGTTACAGGTACTAAAATTTTATTTTCCGATGAAGACACTGTTTTGCTGCAGAAAGATATATACTTGGTTGAATTGGATAATTTATATAATAGCCTGATTCAAGATTTTTTTTAGTTATTTTAATTCAATTGTGAATAATTAAATATTTAAATCATCTAAAGATACATGGTTTACTATATTTTTTTTATTTTTGTATTTAAATTAATATTTTGTTGGTAGGTTATAATTTACAATGTACTATAATAATTGTTTATTCAAATTTTAAGTGATTAAATATGACTATGTATGTGAACCTAAGCCGATGTACAATACTTCTGCTTTCCAATTTCTTTTAATTTATAACTTCGTTTTATTCATTAATCTTATAATTTGATGTAAAATATTTAATAAAATACGAGCTTCAGACTCTGAATCTATGAAGCTCATAACCTCATTAGGATATTATTTAGAATTTGGCAGAGAACGGCATTTACGCTAATACAATATTTCCTTTCAATTTAAATTTTTAAGCTATTTTTTCAGGTCTGTAGCTTAAAATATGTGAAATTTTTCTGGATATCAATGTACCTTTAAAATTCTTAATGCAATACCCTATTTAAAAAAAGCAACAGTATTAATTCAAACTCCCTCCTCAGTTACATTTGAAATAAAATTTGCACAAAATTCCAATGAATTAATGCAATTAATATATATGTTCAAAACTTTACAGTTCCTAGTTTTTAAGAATTTTTTATCAATCAAATCAATTTTATGTTTTTATATTTAATGAAACGTAATAGACTGGAGTGAGGAAATTAAACAAATATATACCCAGCTTGAAACTTATTTTTTTCGTTTACTTATCACGAACAATATTAAAATTTGAAATTAATTTTTCATCACGCATGATGCTTCTCTACAAAAATGCATCTACTTTTGGCAAAAAAATTTAGTTTTGTGTGATTATAACATTATTTTTTACTGTAATTACTCTGATAAATGAAATATTTTAATCAAAAATTATACTATAATGGAAGTTATAGTGCACCGAAAATAAATACTTGTAGCTCTGTAATTAATATTTTTTTTCATCTTTTTAAATAAGGTTAGAATAGTTATTTTTCGGAATCTATATAATTTTTACATGCAAAAATAACATTTTCAACAAAGAACTCGTACGTTGAATTATTTTTTAGATGGTGAATATAAAACAACAAACAGTGATTAGTAAATAGTTTGTAAAGGAAAAATAATGAAAAATATGCTAAAATAAATAATTTAGCAAAATTTTATGAATTTCTGATATATTTTTTAAAATGAAATTTTGTGTTTTTAATAAATCTTATTACTTTTGTTTGTTACAAATTAATTAAAAGTAATGTTTTATAGTGTAATTTTTTTGTGATATTTTAAAATCTACTTTATCAAAGGCATCACTTTTAACAATTTTATGAAAAAAATTATTTCTTAGCTTGATTTCTTTTATATTTTATACAAATAAAACTATTTTTAATATATTAAAATTAAAAAATGCGAATTTTTCCAGTTTAAATCAATTATATTGTTTTCAATGAAAAATTTCGATTGGTAAAATTTAATTGTGAAATATTAATTGAAAGTTTCTGTAAAATTTGCATCTTTATTTTTAAAGATGGAAATACACATGGCAGAAACTGAAGGTTGAACAATTTTACATTTTATGCTCCTTCACTTGGTAAGGAATATAGAGACTACATGTGAAAATCAAGCTGATCACTTTAATTTTCGTTTCTTTCAACACATGATCTGGATATTATTCACACTCTATTTTCAATTGTGGATTTAAATTCATATAAAGAAAATATATCATGTTAAATTATTTGAAGAAACTAGGTGTAAGAAATATAAAAATGACTTAGATTGTAATATCCTTTACTCTTATAGACCACGGAATCGTCGTTGTTGTTGCACCAGCATGCTTCCTTGCATCTAACTCTGAGCTGGGCTCTTCTAGTTAAATAAAAGCAGCCGGTTGAGTATTCTGGATTTTGAAGCATGGACCAAGTAGTGAACCCCACTACTTTGCCTGCCACCATCAGAGGTATAATTTCTATTGTAGGACATCACGACTACGATTTATTTATCGTTCCCCAACCGCTTTTAATGAACATAGCGGATCTTTTGTTAACCCAGAATTTGGAGTCACTACCTTTCGATAATGAAAACGACGCTCTAACCAATCAGGCCTTCGTGGCCAGTTAGCATAATTGTGGTGCTAGATTTGGAGACTGTTTTCCTTAGTCATTTGAGATACACTGGTTTGAATTATAGTCCCTTGCATAAATTGTCCAATCAAAATTTTATAATTGAAGAGATCATTAGCTAAAATGGCCTTTACTGAAATGAAAACTAAATGAGTTGTTATTGATAAGCTAGTGATCTTATGCAATTGACATCCTGAGACTAAGTTTCATTTTGCATTTAATTTTGAGTCGATCTTGCCCAGTCGCGGACATGTGCCTTGGGAGCGTGAAACACTACCATAAGGCTACTGGGCTTAAGTGAAAGACAATCCTACTTTTTAGTAATGTCATGAACAATTATCGTCATTTTAAGAAAATAAATAATAATTTATTCTAAAAATTAATACAAAAAACCTTAAAAAAATTTAAAGTTGGCGTAAGCAATAGTCTTAATATTCAAAAGAGATTGTTTACAAATATTGCAATTATTAATTTAGAATTCTATTACTTTATGAAATTTTAATCATTTTTTTTATTTGAACTAACTGTATAGAGAATATTTTCTCATGTCTTTTTCATTTTCATTTTCTCATGTCTTTTTCATTTTGCTGTTCTATTGTCCTTAAGTTAATGGCTTGAATCTATAGAAAATGGCTTCTCAAGCCAGTGTTTTACTTCTTGTAAAAGAAATTGTTTTATTAACAAAATTAACTTTGATAATTTTTTCAAGGGTGAACTTGTTTTCTGTCGCTCGAAGAAGAGATTTGGGCACAAATGCCGTATGATCCATGTTTATATATTCTGAGTTTTTTTTTTTTTTTTTTTTTTTTTTTTTGCCACAACGAAATTGTGACGTAATAAAATCCTATATCAAAAACTTTACATATCTAAGCATTAAATTTAAACCTGATAAATAAAGAGCGTGAGAGAGAGAGAATATATTATTGAAATAATAAGATTTAAAAAATAATGAAACATTAGAACAAAAAGTTAACCATTAGAAAATACAAATATTTTCCTCATTTGTATTCGTTTCCGAAATTACTGAGAGGGAATGAATGCGAATAAGGAAAATATGGTAAAACTTTGAAAAAGTAAATATCAGTTTTAAGAAAATCGGAATACGAATTCTTACGAAAAATTCCAGAAGAATCCGAACGTGAATTATAATGAAAAATAAAGCAACATTCAGAAAAGAATGAATATAAATTATTAAGCACAAATTAAACTGTTAAACAGAATATCTTTTAAAAATTAAATACAGAAAGAATAATTTTAAAAATGTATATAAAAGTTATAAAATATTTTATAGTAATAATATAAATTATAATAATGCTATACATAAACTGAAGAAAGAATGTATTGACACAATTTTAAACAGTTATTTTTAATTCAATTTAAATTTTTAAAGTAATGAAAAAGAGCAATACAACCTAGAATTTAAGTATCCAAAATGTCAAGCAAATTATAAAACACACTAAAAAATATCTTACGAAGTAAACTCGTAAAAATTTCTAGTAAAATGCTGAAATGGAACAAAATGTTCTAAATTTCGTCGCGATGACGTAAACACTAGGGTTGTCATTATTGAATTTTCACCTTAATTCTTATTGGTTTTCATCTGTATGACGTAATAATAATCAGGTTGCCAGATACAAATGAATATCCACCAAAAAATTGCCAATCTCAAAATTTGGCGAATGGATTATACGGCAACTGTGCCGCGATTTGCAAGCGATGAGTAAATTCGTCGACAATTTTGATTTATAAAGCCGTCTCAATATGGTGTGACGTGGGTAAAACGTTACCTGATATCATGGGTATTTTAACCCAATACGAATCATAATAAATTGGCGTACTCAAGATCTCAACTGTAACGAAAGAAATAATCACGTTATATTTAATAAAATAAAAAATCTAATAAATGCAAGAAATTAAATAATGGGAGGAAAATTTCCAGGGATTTAACAGTTACAGTTGGGAATTAAATAGGTACTTAGCATTTGCTACTGAAAGTTATTGAGATAACTAACAAAAGTACATATTAATCACTTTAATTCAAAATTATTCACAAATAAATATTTTATTCTAAATTATTATCATTTCGCTTCTTATAAGCATTACCAATTATTCATATTTTTGAAGAATGCTTAACACGACTGCCAAATACTCTAACAGGTGCATTCTTTTGTACGACATTCGGATACACGCCACGTACAATCTTCTGAGTGAGCTTTTCATAGATAAAATTCTACACTTAATGCTACGAAATTAAAATTGGAAATGCATCTTTTTCTATTGATATGTACGCAGAAGATAGAAAAGGAATGGTCCTTCCCCTCTACAGAAAAATGGTAAAATCAAACATTAAAAAATCTTCTTAAATAATGAATTCCTGCTTCTAGGCTACAGGGAAAGTACAAACAAATTAATATTTTACACCCACGAACCAGTTATTTTAAATAATTAAAGTAAGAGCATAATTTATTCATTAAGATTTGTATTAATATTTAAAAATCTTACAAAACTATTTCTTTTAGTAGAAGAATTTCTTTACATCTTAAATACTTAAGATTTACTCCAAGATTGTTTTAAAAAAAACAGTTTTGCAAAAGTTTTTATATATTTGCAACTTTCATGCGAATAACACTTTTTTATACACTGAAGAGAACATTTTCTTTAGATCACGTATCCTAGCATGCGATGAAATTTCTTCTTGCAATGTTTTAGTGTTCTCTACGCAACAGCTCACACAGAATATAAAGAAAGACATTTACGGTGTTAGGGAGGAAAATGTCCGATAAAATCAAGAAATAATGCATATATACATATCCCTATCCTCCTAATGACTTCCAAATCTGTTCGGCTCGATATACGGCCGTAGTTTCCAGCACTAAAGCCATAAAACTTTTCTTTTACTTATTTTTTTACACATACGTTTGACTTTTTACCTAGAAAATGAGCAGTAAAGGTCATCCGTTCTAATCAGAACTCCGGTAACCTCTCCTGTAGATTTGAAAGTTAGAATGCACAGATACTCTAGAGACGTGAAATCACACTTTGAACTTTCTTTCTAGGACAGAGCTAGGTACTGTAGAACTAAGGGACCGTTTACAAAATTTAAATTATGACGGTAGAGAAATTCTTATTAAAATTTGATTTTTTTTAAAGTTCTTTTTGTATTTGGTGCAAAATACGAAGGATTTTAAATATTAGAAGAAAAATGTTTTCATGAATTGAAAATTATTGATCTAAATAAAAATGTTTAACCTGTTCATGTGAAACATTGTCATTTAAAGACAATTCAAATTTATGAAGTTATTTTATAATTTAATGGTTTTTATGTCAATAAAAATAGGACATTGGCTACGTATATCAAAGAAATAAAATTTTAGCGTCCAAACATTTTCTTCCTTAGAGAAAAATTATATATAAGAAATGTATAGGTTATTGTTTGATAACTGATATAATTCACAAAATAAACTAAAACAATATTTTGATTCTTTTTTATTAATTATAATATTATTATATTCCATTTTTATTAATTATAATTAACATCCTTTTTAATTTTCAGAACTTCTCATTAAAGTGGCAAACGTAATAAAAGATAATTTGAGAATGTATTTTTATCATTTTTTTCGGAAACATCTATTGTTATAACAATTACAGAAAGAAATTTAAGTTTGAAAACAAGTTATTCTAATCTTAATCCTCCATCTTTGATATAATATGGAATACATCAAGTTTGAATTCTACAACTGCTGAACGAAAACAAATGTGTAGTTATGTTAGTGTGTATTGTGTTTTTGACTTCACATCTCTTAAATTGGATGGTTGCGAAAATTTCCCATGTTTTCTCTCGCGTGACACGTAAATAAGATCCACTATTAAATCAATCTTCACAGAAACTGAATTTTAACAATAAAAGCATAACTTTTTGTAACAGCTTTCAGTTGCTAAGCTGACCATTTCACGTTATTTAAATAAAATTTTGAGAGTTAAAAATACGATAACCTTAAAAGAAGATGGTGTGTTGTTACTCATGACACTTGGACAAGACAAGTTCACTAGCCGATGACTAAGCGATGTTAGGTTAAAAGGCTTCGTCTTTCATTTAATCAGAGGACTACAAAGGTAAAAGTGCGTTTTTGTCTATGATTCTTCCCACCAACAGAGGATCCACTCCCTCAATTTTGACTTTAATGTGGAGGGAGAGGAAATTTTCCCCAGACTATTACACCCATAAAGTGCTCAACAGCCGACCACAGGATTTTTGATTCCACAGACGTAACGAGCACGTATATCGCATGTACTCTGTGTGTCTTTCGTGGCATTGTGAATCGAAATCCGCCCTTCCGGAGGTAAGGCATATGCTCCAGCCACTAGGCTCGGTTTTTTACTAGTGACAAAAACTCATTGAAATTATTTATGTGAATTTCCTTTTCAAGAATCTGTACACAATTTATTCTTGGTAACCAAATTTCAGTGAAACGAACAATGTATGAAATATTTCCTATCAACTAAATAAATTGTACATCATGCATTTAAGATTTAAATCTAATTTTATTTATATATTTTTTAAAACAAGAAGTAAACATTGCATAGAAACTTGAAAGAGCTGATTTCAAACTTTAGCCTTAATATTTTACAATAAATTCAATGCAATACCCAAACAGAAATCTTAGTTTAAACAGTGTCTCTCTCTAATCAGGTTTTATGCGAAAAATGGCAATTGGGTGACAAAAGAACACAAATTTCTATATTTTATTCATTTTGTTTTAATGACATTTTCAGAAAAATCAACAAAAATGTTAATTAAGAAATTAGTTAACATTCAATCGAGTTTTGAAAAAAAATCATTAAAAAACTTTGTGTAAAAATTAAATTTTATACGTCGAAATAATTCATTAAATAGTATTATGTTCCGTATTTTTTAAAATTAAGGTAAATATTCACACACACAAACTAATATGATGAAACAAGTCATAAAATAAAAAAAGTTTCATATTTTTTTTTAAAAAAGTTAACATTCAACATTATAATTTGAATAAAATTCTATGGTATCATAATTGTCAACATTTTTTTAATCAACAGGTTAATGATGTCATATATATTCAAAGTAGATCATAAAATAATAGAATTGCTAACAATTTTTGACATAGTAATTTATATTGTATTTCCAGGTTATTTTCGCATTTATATATATATATATATATATATATATATATATATATATATATATATATATATATATATATATATATATATATATATATATATATATATATATATATATATATATATATATATATTTACAGGGGTGATTTAAAATTTATCGTAAAATTTCTTGCAGAAGTAAGGAATACGTCAGGAAACCGATTTCATAAAGGAAAGTATATGCACAAAAGTGCGCATGCGTATGTAGAGGCCGCTGGATGTAGACAACAATCTCACCTGACCACTCACGTTGTCATCAGTGAAGAAGCTGACTTGCAAGTTGTAAGATGAATCGTTTCACGTATCAAGAGCTAGTAGATATGCCTCTCAATTATGGGGCAGCTGATGAAACCCGCCGCCGAGCTAGGCAAATTTACGAAGACCGATAGCCCAACAGAAGAATACCGCTGCAGGAAATGTTTGCACGCGGGCATCGCAATCTATGTGAAAGTGGTTCACTGCACAGCAATATGCAGAATAAGGGGAGAAGACGACTGACGCGAACTGTCAACTTTGCAGAACAAATACAACAGTCCATCGAAGATAATCCGAATGTGCCTGCACACGAGCTTTTTGTCAACAACTTGGGGTCACTCAGTCATCAGTGTGGCGGATACTGCATGAGGAACATGTGCATCTTTGCCATTTGCAAAAAGTGCAGTTGTTGCAACCCGACGATTATTTAAAGTGTGTGGAATTTGCACAATGCTTCATGCAGAAGGGTGTCGTGGATCTCCTTGTTCCCGCTTCTGTCCTTTTTACAGATGAAGATTCATTCATTCGTGAAAGTGTGTTTAGTGCCCACAGTTTACATGTCTAGGCTTACGACAACCCGCATGGTACCAGAAGTCACGCTGAGCAACATCATTTTATCATTAATGTGGGAGCTGAAATCATTAGTAACTATTTTCTGGGACTTTATTTGCTACCGTATCGACTAGACGACCAGAAAAATCTAATCTTTTTCGAGATAGTGTTACCGACTTTTTCGGGTGTTGTTCCTGCAGATGTCCGCCGAAATATGTGGTATCGACATTCCACATCCCACACCACAACTGCTGTGCGTGACTTCCTAAGCCGTACATGCGATGCTCGATTGATTGGCAGACATGGATTGATCTCTTGGCCAGCCAGGTCACCTGATTTAAAACCTATGGATTTCTTTTTTGGAGGAGCAATGAAAGACCTTGCGTATGAGACTCCCATTGACAGTAAAATGGGCCTGGTTGCACGAATAGCGCTGCCGCAGATACAGTCCGTGAAATGCCGAGTGTTTTTTCGGTGGTCAAAGAAATGCCACTGTGAAGTCTGTGTTCGTGAAAATGGTCGCAACTTTGAGCACCTACTGTGAACTACTATATCTTGCTATAATAAAAGTCACATTCCTTAACCATTTAATTGTATTCATTTCTTATATTCTCTTTACTTATCCATTTTGTTCATGTAAAAATGACGTTTGCGGACATACTTTCCTACGTGAAAAATCGGTTTCTTGAGGTATTCTTTACCTTTCAACGTAATTTGTACTATAAGTTTTGAATCACTCTGTACATATCAAACCATATGCATATATTTATATATATATATTATATATGTATGTATTATATATATATGTATACATATAATATATATATATATATATATATATATATATATATAGCTTATTTTTTTTATCCTTTATACACATTTAATTAATAGAAATTTATTTTTTATTAAAGTACGGAAAATTTTATCTTTACGTACTAATTAAAAATTTAAAATAAAGAAAAATATTATTTTTATAGTTTTGGTTACATTATAACTGCCAAAAATTACGTTACGTAATTCTTCTCCTGAAATTAATGTAAAAACTTATGAACCAATTATCTGAGTAGTTAATTACCTAGTTTATTAGATTTAAATTTATTCAATAGTTGCAATTCATTAAAAGCACTTTCGTATAATAATCACTAATTTATAACTTTAAATAGCAGAACTATTAAATTTTAAATAGCTTTTTAATGAAAAAACTGCAATGTGATGCACTATATACTTTTATTCACATTTACAAATAAATAAATAAATGAATAATAAAAAACAACAACATTTTAAATTATTTAAATAGTGTGTTTATAAATATGTAAAATGTATTTTCTTTCAAATGTGAAAAAGTATTGCTAAAAAACATTCATTTTCTCTTACTTTCAATTTACATTTATGGAGAAGAAAAGTAAATGCCTAAAAATATTTCAGGAAAGTAACAGATAACTGTGCGAAATACATGAAAAAATAATGAAAGAATTCCTCCCCCCTTTCTTTTCTGATAGCTATTTCAAAGGGATGATCGATTTACAAATACGCACTAGGTGTTGTATCTCAATTTAATAACAGTTGTTACGTATCGGTAACAGGTATTTGATCACTGCGCCGCGAGTACTGACATGCCGCAAATAGCCAGCCACATATAGCCGCAAATAGCAATAGCCGCAAATAGCAAATAGCCATGCCGCAAATAGCCAATTGTTGTACAAAATTTTCTCTTTGTATGCTTTAAAATATTGACCCAACGTTGTATTTGAAAAAATTGTTGTACAGATATCACATCCGTGATTATATAATATATATATATATATATATATATATATATATATATATATATATATATATATATATATATATATATATATATATATATATATATATATATATATATATATATATATATATATATATCGGTGCATCAGTGTCATGTGTTGGATTTTATATGATATGAGATCAATGAATCCATATTGGTAGACATCTGATTTACGAATCCCTGATCTGACTCTGATTATTAGGTTTGATATCCGATATCTCCCGCGATGCCATTAAATTCGCTTTGATGGATCAGGAGACAGAAATGAGTTATAGTGGAAATGGTATCCCTGAGAATTTCAAACACGGTGGTCACGTGAATTTACCAATAACATGTTCCAAGTAATATCATGCTAAATTTGATTTAATACTTGTTGAATATGGGAGATTAAATTGAAGGATGATTATACATTAAATGAAAAATTGATGACATTAATTCAAGAAACAAGAAATCCATGTCTATATCGAGTTCCTAAAATTAATTAAATGAGATGAACTAGATTAAGAAGAAATTCTAAGGTCTTTTAAAAACAATATACAATAAGTTTTTTGTATTTTCATACAAAGTATAACCCAAAAATTGTTCCTTATACTTTATTAACGTTAACTATACATTCATAAAATTATATATTGCTGTTTCTTAAAAATCTAAAATATTCAAAATTTTCTCTTTGTATTCTTTAAAATATTGACCCAACGTTGTATTTGAAAAAATTGTTGTACAGATATCACATCCGTGATACCCGTGACACGATAGAAGTGTATATATATATATATATATATATATATATATTATATATATATATATATATATATATATATATATATATATATATATATATATATATATATATATATATATATATATATATATAATATTTCGGTGCATCAGTGTCATGTGTTGGATTTTAAAACAACTGGCTGCGAAATATTAAGTCTCTAATTTCGTTCATAAGTGACTATAATTTTTTTGACTAATATTTTAACTAAAACAAAGGAAAGGGTTTGTATTAAAAATAATTTTGTGTGTAATTTGTGGAAAATACATAATTTTTAATTTTTTATTCAAAAATTTAAAAGTACAGCCAATTTACATACGAAGACGATTAATGTTTTGCCTAAAATTTTATTTAAATTTAAAGTTTTTGAATGATTTGAAACGATATTGCTGGCAATACATTTGTCACAAAATCCTATTATATTTAATAAAATAAACATATTTTGAAAACACAGCATAAATTTTAAAAGCGATTTAACAATATTAACAAAATAAATAAACAAATTCAAATCAACCTAATAAGACCAAGGAACTAGTTTCACGATATTAAACTTCTATAAAGAAATTCTTAATTGTAAACATTATAATTATATGGATTTTACAAAATTTAAAAATAATTTTTTTTACTTTAAATTATGTGATACTAATGAGCTTATTATAATGAAGTTATGCATTGTAGAAGTAAATGTTCAATCTAATTTTAAATAATAGAGATATCATCTATGTAAGACAATCAACTTTACCTTCCACATTCCTATTCAAAATTAAAAGTTTAACAGCAATATCAATGTTAAACATTACTTAAAACTTTTATTAATAATTATAAAAATTTCCAACAATTATAAGAACTTTGCCAAGATACCGGTGTTCAATTTAACAGTTCATATATTCGAGTTCTTGCATAAGCATCAATGTTTTTAGATGTCAATTTTAAAGCATAAATTGCATTTAAATCAACACTCAAGTGCAAAAGATTATCTATAGAAGGACAAGTCAATTAATTAAAACTTAGTAGCAATAATAATTTCATTAAAAATTCACTTTCATTTCAAGTTTGTCATAGAAAAACGTTAGCTTTTTCAATGACATTACGCATTTTTATAATGGTTGCATACTTCTATAAGACTATGGATTTTCGTAAATAATTTGATTTCATATTGTTAGCTGTCAAATGACCCAAAGTATTTTAATATCCATTTCATAAGTTGCCTGTCTGGAAGCCTTTTTTTTTGTATATAGAAGAACGTATTCAATTATCGCAAGCGAGAAAACTCGGAAAACTACTATCACACACCCCGGCAGATTTTCATGCAAACAGCTTTTATTGTCTTTCAAAAGTGGCTGGAATTGAAACTGTGGTTTTTCATTTTGTAGAGCGTTGTTCTACTGTTAGTCTGTGGTGATCCTAATATAAGTATTTATTGCATTGTTGAATTTAAAAGGGAATATTTTAATCACATTAGTCAGTAAAGATTCTGCAAAGCAAGAACTTTTCATTCTGTTGTAATCATAGCTATCTGATATAAACAGTTAGTACAATCATTTCCATAACAATCATATTTTTATTATTGATGAAATTCATTAATTATATTTTGCTACTATATAAGGCTTCCCGAATTGGAGGGTAGGAAAATATGCTCATTAAAGTCTTTTACAATGTAAAAAGGCAAGTTTATAAATGTTTAAAATTTCTAAAAATACATTAAAAATTTTGTTTTATGTTAATAAAAATAATTTTCCAAAATCATATTGAATAAAATATTTTCTGAAGATTTTATTACATATGTTTTGGAATATCTTATTTTATAACACAACTTTTTGCTTAAAAATATATTTATGATCCTATAATTTTAAGCTACTCAACAAAGAAAAAAATGATATTTTCATCCATTTATTTTTGAATAACCGTATGTTACGACAATATCGGAACAAAATATAACGCTTGCTAAGGCATCTCAGTAAAACTGCGGATTATACTAACATCACTGTATACTTTGATAGGTGAGCATTTTTATATTAGAAAGGTCAAACATTTGATTCTAAATTTCAACAGCAGAAGATGGACATTACGTTCCTGTTTTCTTCATGCACATGTATCGATTTAAATATTTGGAAGTTTTCCGGGTTTCCTCTCTTGCAATTGTATAATCTATTTCATGTATTAAATATTTTGATAATACCCATTATGCATAATCAGTTCTCCCGGAAATAAAACACCTGAGAATATTTAAAACTCTTCACAACAGTCTCCAGTGTTTACTTTGTTCCCTACAAAATGTTAAACAATAAAAAGGTGCAAATTGCATTATTTAATCCCTTTTTTCTAATTACATAAATAGCAAATAAATTTTCAACAGTTTATTTACACACACACACAAACCAATTTTAGCTATACTTATTAATTTAACTTGTTTACTTTTAATCAGATTATTATAATTTAAAATTAAATTACATATAATATTTTGCTATCAAAAATATTTTCTTAAATAAAATACATTTGTGTAAAATTAAGAGAATATATTTCTTAATTGTACATACATATTATATTTATCACATTTTAATTGTTGTATCAATATATGCCATTGATTAATACATATTTGTTAAACTAAGTAATAAACTTAATTTAGATATCTTGTAAAATGTAACTGAAAATTTATTCAAGAAGTGACTTCAACAACTGGTATAGTGTACGAAGTTTTGAATAAGTAATTTGCACATGGATTTATAACACAGAAATATTTTCAAAACAGATTATTCCACAGAAATATTTTTAATTAACTGCTTTTAAATACCAATTCCATTCTTGTTATCTGAATTTTTGATTTTCGAAATAATCGAAATGATTGCAGAGTAATCTCGTATTCAATTCTTATCTTTGTGTACTAAATAACGTTCTGTTGTCTAATTTATTCAATGCTAAACCTTATATACAAGTATTCCTTTAAAATTAAGTTTTAATTCCATTTCAAGAATATTCGATAACAATGAATTGAGGTTACTGAATGAAAGTATTTAATTCTAATCAATGCTTTTAATTTTCTATAGAGCATAATATTATTGAATCATGTTTTAATGTTTTTTTCACGTTAGCATACGGCGCCATTCAGTATAAGATACATTAATGTTAAAGAAATTTTCAAAGAAAGAAAATTCAAAATATCTTACTAGTAGATTTTTATTTTGAAAATCGAAAAAAAAAGCATTCAACTCAGACTTTGCTTTCACGTATCTAGATTTAACAGTTTTTCAAATATTTTCATGAATTAATTATCAAGTTTAAATTACTAGTTTTCGTATCGTTTTTAAAGTTTTAAAATATTTGATAGCAAATCAGTGTGAATAAAAATATAATAATCAAAGACAATTAATTCAAATAAGTTACGAATTAAAATATGTGCTTTCATTAATGATATTTGCTTTAATTAAAAATTGTAAAATCAATTCTATGTCCAATGCAGTACGTTAATATTTAGGCATTGCAAATGCTCATCAACTAACCAAAATAAAATAAATATAAAATTAATTACAATTTTTAAGCAGCACAAGTAAATTTTTAAAGCATTGTAAATGAAGATAAACGAGGTTGAAACACACGAAATAAAAATTTAAAAGATAGTTATTCAAATTTATTGATACCATTATCTTTCTCCTGCGAATGCAATTATATCGCCAAATGGAATAATTTACCTTGAATAAAATGTCATCTATTCTACATTTTACCAGCATATTTCTAAATTAAGTTTTCTGCAATATTATATTCTTATGTTTGTCCTATTTTACATTTACAAAAATTTGTTACAATTAATTGTTACTTGTCTATTCTGTCTGTATTCTGCATGTCGTCACCAATAATGCTATTTTTGAGGATTTCTAAGAGAAATCAGACAGTGCTTACAAATTATGCCAGATTAAGTTAGTCTAAACTGTATGATACTTAAGAAATTTCCCACTTGTCGAGAGAATTTTTGATTAAAATATTATGTGCTTGTTACTTCATGGAAATAATTTACAACTTATTTTATTGTTCAATAAATAACCATTTTTTTAATAAATAAAAAAATATTGTTGCCGAAATTATTCTGTTGTTAGAAATCCCATCAGAAATAGCTTAGCAACACCAGATCCAAGAACCCATGCACTCTCAAAAAATCAAACAAAAGGAGGGGGTCTCCAAGGAGCTCCTACATCGAGAATTAAGTGCACTCAAGTAAGTGTTGAGGACTAGACTTGTTGCAATTGCACTTTTTACAGATAGAGAAATGCTTAATACGATAGTCAAAGGATAGGCAATTGATGTGTCCACCAATAAATCTACTGATCGCAGTCTGGTCAGCTCTGGAACCCACAAAGTCAATGGCTGCCCCTAGCTGCTTACGGCAGTACCAAGCATGAGCAGGGGGATGCTGACAAGTATTTGAAATACCATTTTTACAAGCAGAGTAAGTAATATCCAGTCTGAGTGAGTAATATCCAGATCTGGAGAAGCAGTAGATAAAGAGCCTTCCTTGGCCAGTGTTTGGTTGTTTGTTTGTTTGTCGCTCAACGGTCATTTTTTGCACACGAGGGCTAATTAGACCGGGACCTACGGCTTAAAGTGGATTCCGAACCACTACAAACATCCATGCCCAAGGTGGGATTCGAACCCACGAACTGTTGAACCGAAGGCAAGAGCGCTAACCATTCGGTTGCCAGCTCGGCTCCTTGGCCAGTGAGTAAATTCACTCATTTCCGAACAAATCTACTTGAGAGGGGACCCACTGAAAGTGAATATCATGGGTGGCTGAGAGATCAAATAACATACGAAGAATATGGGTCCCGGGATGGTCTGTTACACTAGTCCATTGGAAATTATTCTTAATAGAAAGAACAAGAACATGGAGGAATCTCATGCTAAATTAGTGAATTGAATGTCAATTACAATAAAAATATAGTAATATTCTCATTCATACTGTCTCTTTTCAAAACCGACAATTTAAAATAATGAGAATTCTAGATAGAGCTTAAATTGAATCAGTAAAAAAGCATAAAAGTTAATGATATATCATAACTACATATGCATTACAATCGAAATTAAAAGTTTATTTAAACTATTTCAATCGTATATATAGCAGATATACTTTAAAAATTACAGTATTTCAGTATTATAGATTTCATAATTCAATATTATTGTATTAATAATTAAAATTATATACTATAGCTTCAATAGTTTAAAATATTTTTCGTAAATATACCTGAGGGTATTTAAAAAGCGATATTTAATGGTTACTTTAATGAATAATTAATTAATTTGTTTCTTAACTATTAAATTTTGTTCACAAAAATATTTCTGAAATTAAATGCTATTTGATAAATTTTTATTAAAAATATTTTTCATTAAAAATTAACTTTTGAACAAATAATATAAAAAGTTATACTTTGAATTAAATTTTTTTCTTTCAAAATTTGATTTATATATAAAACAGATTTCTGAATTTATGGTAAATTTTTCTCAAACTTTATTTTGCATTAAAAGGATCAATTTTCAGCTTTTCTTATATCTACGGAAGAATTAACATCTATCAAAAATAATATTACCATTTAATAATGTAAAGTTTCTAATTTCATGTGGTAATAAGAACATTTCTTTATTCCAAAATTGAAATAATCTGTTATATATTATGTTAAAAATCCATGAACTAATGAATCTTTTTTATTTACTTTCTAATTACTCCGACAAATTTGAATGCTGAATAATTTAAATTGAAAAAAATAGGTTCATTTTTTAAAAAAGCAAAATATATATTTTATGTTTTGATATAGAATTAGGTATACATCTCTTTTTAAAATATTTTATATATAAGCGTAAAAATTAGTTTTGCATTTAAAATGAAAAAAAACTACTACACTAATTAATTTCATAACTAGAGTAAAAGAAATATTTTTCTTTAATGAAGCAAAAATTGCTTACATATTTTTACTCACTTATTCTGTTTTATCTTTTTTAACATGATCTGAAATATGTTATAATATCATTACTTTGTTGTAACTGACAAGAAAAATTCATGAAATATTGTCATTGATTTATTGAAAATTTTTAATTACAGAAATATATTTCAATTTTATATTGCGTTATTTATTTACAGTTATTGGTAAAAATAAACAAAAAAAAAAGAGTTAGACGATGATTAGAGAAGACGTCACCTGTGCAATATGCTTGTTAAAAGGTAAATGTCATTATGAAAAGGCTCATCAGGGATTTAAATTGCAGTTAGATCTAATAGTACTAATTTACTTACATAAATCTTTTTGTTTGCGTGACGTCCATTTCCTAGAGCTATTCAATACGCTTGCATAAATCTTTGAGAATAACTCGTAATTGTTGTGTAAAATATTTATATGAAATGATTACGACATTAGTTATAATAATTTGCATTGTGAAAAGTACCTTTTAGATCATTAAAACGATTGCTAATTAGTAGATTCTAAGTTAGAATGGCAAAATGTCAGTAAGTGACATTTAAACACTATAAACCTTAACACACGTTGCATTGATTTTTTTGAAAATATTTAGATCGAATACGAATATACAATGAATTAAATGAAGTGAATACAAATAAAATATATTTCACTTTAATTATTTTGACAACTATAATATTTTTAAAGATTGCATTCAATGATCACATGAAATAATTGTTAATAATTATACATATCTTTACTTAAATATTATTAATAATTATGAAATACATTATGTATTTCTTCACTTTTCTGAATTACATTTCATCATAAAATTAGTATTCAAAATTGGTTCTCAAAGTGTTTAATTTGAATAAACATTGAAGTTACACAATAATTAAATTCAGTATGCAAAATATATTTTCTACATTTCGTTAGCTATTTAATCATTATTACTTAATGTCCAAAACTCGTTCGTAAATCCAGAACTGGCTTCTGTTTACTCAAAGTAGAAAGGTGTTTTTTTTATTTTTTTTATACAATCTTAAATTTTTTTCTTCTTTACCGATATGAGGTATTTTCTAATATTTAGAAGAATGTAAGTAGTTATATTTCTTTTCCTGCAGAAAAAATATTCCATTCCCTTTCTTCAGTAACATATCTTCTCTTCCACAAGTAGGAAATCATATATTTCTTATTACGTAACATATATAATTTCTTTTTCCCCTAATATTTTTGTTTATTCTTCCTTTTCTTTTAGTTTTCATATATCTTTACAATCTCACAAGATATTTTGAGTAGTGTCTCTAACTTCGAAGTTAATTAATTTCCACAAAAAATAAGTATTTTATAGTATTTCTTTCTAAAACATGTATTTAAATTAAAGTCCATAAACTTAATCACAGTGAAGATCTTCATGTCTCATGAGCTTCTGTTCTTAAAACTTTTCATTTCCGTTTCGAATGTGAATGTTTATTTTTATTTTCTATTGTATGCGTATGTGTGTACCGTGTATTAATGAAAACAATCAAGTACAATAAAAACTGAGGAGAAACTAAATTACGAAAATTTATGTGATATTTTGACAAAACTATGCAATGCAGTTTTCATATTGAAATGATTTAATGATATTTTATAGATGCACAAAAAATAAAGATATAATCCAAAAACGAAAATTCAGTTTTAAACTGGGAAAATATTATTAGTTGCACAAGCCTATAAGTCCTCTATTCAGCTAAATTTTACCGTGTTGGCTGCTAAACTGTATGCACTCTAGCCTCAGCTGAATTGTTCGCTGTTTCGAATCTTGTCTTGTGCATGGTCTCTTGCAATGCTTCATAATCCACAATTTAAGTTATAGATCTTAATTTCTATTGATCTTGTCTGTTTTAAGATATATTTTACGTGTTTTATTCAATGAAATAGGTTTTAAACAATTTAAAAATGAGCTGTAAGCATTACTATTTAATGAAATTATCAAGTACATATTTCGATTTATTTTATTTTATTGACAAATTACATATTTATCTATAAGTAGAATATGCAATTGTAAAATATATGCAAAAATATTTAAAAATTTTAGAAGAAATAAACAATATATTTAATTTGTTTATTAATTGAATAATAAAAGTTACGATGCTTTCTTAAATTTAAAATGTCACATTTTATTATAGTTAACAGCAAAATTACTTTAATCTTGGGAATTTAAATTGAGTGATTGAAGTTATCAGTTGTCATTTGATATTTTAAAACTAATAATAACAAATTCCAATTATTTTTAAATAGCAAATTTTAAACAATTATTGTCATATAACCCCCATTTATAACTTTCAGTTATTTTCCAAGAATAAAAATATACCTTTTTATTAGAAAATTCAGCACTTTTAATCGAATCTAGAAGTTTTCTCATGGTATTTTTAGATGAAAAAATGGGGGGAGAAGCTTCTCTCTAATCGAAAGAAGACGTTCTTGGGAAGAAAAACTTCAAATACTATGGTTGCTATGGGGATTGCTTCTTCTCCAATTATGGTGAAATTTGGAGTTTTCAGAAGATATTTTAAGTCTTATTTTCTTAGAGTAAAATATTATTTAAAAAAATGTGATCCAAGTGGTGAGGATTTATTTTCGTTTAGATATTCGATGAATTTACTAAT
>CM057816.1:83381220-83526220 GCA_030067965.1 Latrodectus elegans
TATATATATTAGCTTATTTTCGATAAGTTCTCAAATAATATTTAAATACCAAGAGGTCAGTGAATTCAAGTAATATTAATCAAATCCTCTCTGGAACTCATATTATTTCCCGACTTATATAATTACCTTCCAAAGATATTTGAAATCGCTATTGCAATTCAAATTATCTACCTATTAAACAATTCTCGTTGCAGCTTCATAAGCCAGTTATATAATCTGGTGAGAAACTGTTCAACAGAGGATATAAACTGAGATTAATCCGAGTTGTAGTAACTTGTGAGGGATGGAAGGTAAACTGCACCTTAAGCCTTACAAGAACCATGTCATGTGAGAATTTCTGATTTAAATCCTCTGAATAAAACATTTCGCGTTCAAATAGATGAATGGAGGCAATATTTTTGGTACTTCGGAAACCTTGATTCGACAATATTAACGAAAAATTATACGTCGCCAAATCTAGTTGCTTAATTTCAGAAAACTTCGCCAACATATACATTTCAGCACATGTATATTGAAAATGCATAATTGAGTTTTCATTAAATATACCGGTATAAAAATTGGAATAGGAATTTAAAAAAAAGTTTTGTGTGTGTGGTAATGTGGTACATAAGTAAAAACAGAGCAGTTGATTTATATCTTCATTGAAATTAGTGCGTAAAGTTATAATTCATTTTTCAAATTTTATATTAGTATGGTTTCGGAAAACAAGATAATAAGTATAAAACGTACATATGCTAAGTATAACAGTATAACTTTAGTTTGTGAAACAGCTCACAAACGTAGCATTGGTGGCATATCGAAACCTTAGTTGGAAAATTATTTTTAGGGATAAAGGTTGAAGATGTATCAATATTTTTCTGTTTAAGTGACAAGAAATTTAAATGAATCTTCATGAGTTGTTATAGCACCTAATGTATTTTTAAAATTGAGTACTGCATAATCTGAAGGAAAATAATTTGATAAACTAAATATAAATGTTTAATTTTTATTATATTGCTCGGAAATTATGCTCTTGGTTTGATATAACCTTAATATTTGTTTACAAACAGATAATCAAAATGGTATTACACCAGAAAATAAATATAACGAACAATGATTTTTATAGCGTCCCCTATGAAGCTTTGTATCATGCTCTTAATTTGGAATGGTAACTGCCATAGTTACAACGATTGCTTAGAAATAGAGTAAATGAGCAATGCATGTAAAAAGGAGATTATTTTTAGGGATATTAAAATTAAAATATTAAATTTAACCGTTCGAATTTAAGTATTAAATGATATAAACAGAGAAAAAGTATGTAAAAAAGTTTTAGAACAGCAGCGATTCAAAACGAATCACATCTTGGCTAGAGAAAAAAATTATATAACGCATCCATTGATAATTCCTATACTATGCATAGATTTGTGAAAGATATATACCACGAAAAATCATTTAATTAAGAAATATATTTATAAATCATTAGTCAATCTGCTCTCTTTCAGCCACACTATTATAGGGCTGAAAGGGATAGCGTCTATCTTATCAGGTGTTATATGCCGTTACAGTACTGGAGCTACATATATAAAGGTTAAGAGTGTGCAAATTCACAAAAAAATGTGACACTCTTAACCTTTCACACTACTGTAAGAAAGGTATTGTTCATTTCTGAAAGAAACAGCACCTGTCTTCTCACGCATTAGGAGACGCAATAGTACTGGAAATGCTACAAGAATCAATGAAATATTGCGCATGTCCTCCCATTAATGGGGATAAGGCATTGTTTGAAAATGAATTGTTTTTTGTCAGTGTTCCTGAAATAAGAACAATCCTAAAGACTTCTTGAGCGTAATATTTTGATGTAAATATATATATATTTACATCTACTCAAATTCAAATACTTTTTTTAACCTTGAAATTGAGGATATATCACATTAATACAGTTCTTTCAAATATTAATTCATTAATTGAGTTTAATTATTTAACTTTAATTTTATGTGAGAGAAAAAATCTCTTAAATAAGATATTTAGCAGGATATAAATTTAGGAAACAATTATTTATTAATTACTTCATAAATAAATGTACTTTAATGAAAGCTATAATCAATTATTATTTATAACATAACGAAGTCCAATATTTATATACTATCCCATTAACTATTTTCGTCAAAAAAAATATAACCGCTAAATTTTCAAATTTAATTAATTTTTTTTTAAAAAAGGAGTTCCGATTTTAATTACTTATTCAAAACAAGAGGAGAAAAATAATTTGTTTACACCAATATTAATTTCTTAATTATAAATTCCGAAAAATATAAAATGCAAGTGCACTCTCTAAATTCTAATATTTGTCATATTCTTTTGCAGGAACATTTC
This sequence comes from Latrodectus elegans, assembly GCA_030067965.1. Classification (NCBI taxonomy): domain Eukaryota; kingdom Metazoa; phylum Arthropoda; class Arachnida; order Araneae; family Theridiidae; genus Latrodectus; species Latrodectus elegans. The sequence continues at coordinate 83,383,573 of CM057816.1, forward strand.
GAAAATTGCGAGGGAACTTGCTCTCTATTTTGCCACTTAATATTGTGATTCCGTGATATTTATATGCATATTTATATTAATTGTAATTGTTTGATAAAAAATAACTAAGATGAAAATTTTTTCGTAACCCTGAGAAGGAATTGACTTAAATGTATATTTATATAACTTGCTACTGTTAATGTTTGTAAGAATTAAACCCAGATTCACTTTAGTCTAAGTTTATTTCAGGAAGGCGGAAATTCATATTTACATTCAAATATTAATATTTTTCATGGCGTACTAAACATTTAACAACATTATTTAAAATATAACAAAATAGTACGTGGATTTCTATTAATATCTTTTGTTAAAAAGATATATCGTCTTAATATCTTATTTTTCATCATAGTTGGTTAATTGTTTACAATTCAAATCAAATTCCATTCGTTGATTAAAAGGACGCTGAAATTTATTATTATTATAACATTCTGTTGTACATAACAACTAAAAAATTTACAAAATTAAATCGCCTTGTTTATGAATCATATTAGTAAAACGGCACAAAAATTGTTTAATTTATCATAAATTACAGAATAAGAATATTTAAAATGATAAATTCAATTAGAATTTCAAAGAAAATTGCTAAATTTTCGATGTGCAGAAAACAATATCAAAACCTAATCTTGGGTCGGTTTTTTATTTGTATTTATCATAGGTTTCAGCATGTTCTCACAATTGTGACATGATGTAGTAGTGAGCCAGCTCATATCATGTCTAAGTCACTTGAGCGCAATTCGATAGCACAAGATGATTGTATGCAAATTCGGTTGATTAAACTAAGGGAACAGATGCTGTGTATTTCAGCACGCCGAATACTGAGTTTGGTGACCTTTTGGTGGATTTTCTTATGCATCTAGCAACCTGGTTTTTATTAAGTCATAGATATGGAAACCTATAAGAATTATGCAGAAAATTGGATTTTGGCAACCCTAGTGTTCACGTCATCTCGCACGTCACAATGCGTCATATTTGCAACATTTCATTGCCGCTAAAAAATTTCAAAATTTAGCATCTTGGATTATACGGCATCTTTGCCAAAATATAGGGCTGAATATATTTGTCAAAATCATAACCTAATTTTTTTAAATGGCAATAGTAGCTAGGTATGAAAGTCACATTTTTCTCATATCGGAAAATGATGTAAGCCATACCTGATCAAACTTAAGTTTCGTAATGTGTACTCATGGCGCTTAGGACATAGAAAATAAGTCGTGGTTGAAGTCCCCACCTGGTGTGGAGCATCAACAAATATTAAAGAAAACGTTATATCTTAGTTTTGGATTAATCTATTGCAAAAATTTAACTAAAAGTGCTTGAATTTAAAAATTGGGGGCTTTCAAAATTTCTTAAAGAACTCATTAAATTTTTTAAAAAAAAACATACTAGTAAGCTTTATTTATTTAATTTGAAAAATGTAAAGATAAAAAAGATTCATACTTTATTTATCACCTTTTAAATTTTGTGTATTAATTGAGCTTTTCATATAATAATGGCACCAAAAATTTGCAGATTTTCTTATTATAAATGTGTTACTTTTTAATTTTAATTTATTCTTTTTTTTATTATATGCAGGTAAAATACTTGTAAAAAACAAATAACTCTTACTCTACTTATTACATAAAAATTTCTGAAAAATAATATTTGTGTCTCCAAAATTTTAAAAATTAAATTTACTTTATTGAGAAATTTTAATAATTAAACATTTCATTAAGTAAATTTAATAATTCATAACTTTTTCTATAACAATTCATTACTTTGATTAATTTTAGTTTTGTAACTTTACATTTTGTGGAAAAAAGTATTTAATACAAACATGTATAATGAAGTTAAATTCATTTGAGAATGAAAAACAAGTTCAATACAAATTAGAAATTTATTCACATCCTTAAAAAAGTTTATTTATAAATTATTAGAAAATTCATCGTTAAGAATCAATATTTTAATTTTCCATATGTAATTAACTATGAAACTTATCATTTAAAATAAGTCAATTTATAGAAGTATCATTTGATACATATGTATACTTTTGTAGTATATTTTATAAACTATACTACATCACATATTTATATAAGAGAAATTGCATTATATAGGACATATAATATGATTCCTTTCTATAAAATAGGATTTATTGTTTATTTGTAGACCATATTGAATTCCTGTCACATATGTTCTCGCCAGATGCTTATATTGTTGCACCCTTGCCTTAAAGGCATTTACCACTTTTCTACGTTGTAGCAAATAAAGTAACTTCGTTTCTGAGTTAATCAATTTCATCAGAAACTGAAAAGCTTTAAGGCATTGAGATTAATCAATGTTATTCGAAATAATGAATTAATTGCTTATAAATTTGTATCTGATAAACTTTTCCGAGTGATTTTTAATTTTTGATTTATTAGTTAAAGGGCCTATATTTTGGCATATTCGTTTCCGTGTTGTCGCTAACATATAGAGAGGCATATAGAGAGTCGCTAACATATAGATATAAACTTGGAATTAATGATATATTCTATATGATTAATTCCAAGTTTAGAAATTTGAATCTAATCAATTTTAATTTCAACATCTATTTAAAATTTATAGGTGTAGGAACCACAGATAATTTGACAATTTCGTTTCCAAGTTGCTCTTAACATATAAATTAGAGACATTATTCAATAGAGAGAATTCACTTCACAGACGTTTGATTTTGACTAATTTTATTTAATTAAAATCTGAGCGAACCTTTATTAGGAAGATTATAAATGAATTTAATTCATATATAAAAGAATGCTAAAATAAATTAGTACTATAAACTTGAATGTATTATAATAATACATTTTGATATATCACCTGATAAATACCCTAAATTCATTTTATACGTATGATTGTTTTAATAATATTCATCCAATTTTTAAAATGAATAAATATCGATCTATATTTGACTTAATATCAAGAATTCGAAAAAGTGTTACTATTTTTGTATAAGTTGAATACTCTTAAAACCCAACAATAAAATTAAAATATTTACATCTTTGACGGTAATTAACTAACACAGGAATTTATGTGCTATATAATTAATTTACAAAAATTTTTCAGATAATATAAAAAATTAAGCTGAAAGTGTAAGTTTTGAATAATGTAATGAATTATATGAACACACATAGATTTAAAGTTTTTACTTTGTTCAATATTAATCGTAATAATAAAAAATGAATTCCGCAGCTGGAATTTGAAGGATTAGTGATCTTACACCTACTCAAATGTTGATGGGTTCGATTCCTACCTAGGATGTTGATGTTTGTATTATTTGGAAATTTACCTTAAAATTCAGTTTGCAGGATGTCTGCTGTGGTATACAAATACTTTTATGGACAAGCCATCATCGAAATTCATAACCAATACTGTTAAATTATTAAGATTTGTTTCTATCTGTCTATCTTTGGTGATTAAACCACACACAGTTAGATAAAATATAATCAACCACTTAGTAAGATTAAAGTTAGCATCTAAAATGGCAACATTAAAATGGGAAACTATTTAATGAAATTTAAAGCTATAAGATATTTAGATTACTATTATTTTCCTTCAAAAAATGGTACGTTGAATTATATGAAATCGATATTACTTCCAGGATGTCTTTCAAGTCCAAACCACAAATTTTATCTATATACAAACTGTAGTAATAGCCCGCTGGTTCAATCGCAGTGATTCACGCTCCCAAGTGACAGATCTGAGGTTTGGGCTATGAAAAGTCGACTCAGCTTTCAGCCCTTCAGTAGGTGGATAAATTGAGTACCAAGCATGGGAAACTAAATGGGGTTTTCTATTTCAGCTGACCACCTAATGGGGACATATTCTTCGTACCCAGAAACATATGCTTCACAAACTTAAGGCCCTCAGTCAGGCATAAAGATATGTCACTTAAGGCCTTGACCCACATATGGGCTATCGTGCTTCTAGTTTAGGTTTAGTTTTATAAATTGTGGTGAAAAAACATTATATATATATATATATATATATATATATATATATATATATATATATATATATATATATATATATATATATATATATACATACATACATACATACATACATACATACATACATACATACATACATACATACATACATATATATATATATATATAATCTCCTTAGACATAATTTTTAACCTGTAATTTTTTTTGGAACCAATGATATTTAATGTAACAATTAAAAAGTATACAATTATTTATAAGCTTAATATATATATATATATATATATATATACATACATACATATATACATATATATTTATGTATATATATATCTTCTTAATTGTTGCATTAAATATCATTGGTTCCAAAGAAAATTACAGGATAAAAATTATGTCTAAGGAGACTAGTTTTTAAATTTATATCAAAAATTTTATATTGATTATCCTATATAAATAATATGTGCTTATTTATTTATTATAATGGAAGGGTATTATACAATAGGAGGAGCACTTCCGAGAAATGTCTCGAGTTAGATCCCAAAATAATGTAGAACGCGACGGTGATTAATTTATATCTAAGCTTTCAACAATAAAGGAGGCAATTCTTTCTTAGAGAAAAGTTATAATTCCTTTTCTGCAAATATCAATACAGGACCATCTTTTAATGAACCTGTTTAAAATTTATGCATTTTTCTCACATATTGACATGCAAGGGAATCATAATTGTCAATTAGAGTACCTATTAATTAATTTAGGAGTGGAATTATTTTAATTAGATTTTTATAAGCTGCCCTTGAAATACTAAAATTAAAACATCCGCACACAGCTTGTAAATGTTTTAATTTTCGGTTGAAAATAATTCTTATCATACAAAAATAATATAACTGAAGAAATCACAAAAGAAAATGTGCGTTTTCCTCTTTTTCATTCAATTTTAAATAATTTCTTTGGTCCTTTTTAAATATTTCTTACATTTGTCATTTTCACTTTAATATGTTTTTGAGAACTTAATAGATCTGAAAAATAAAATGTTTTTCATGTTTTCCATTCATTTCTGGTTTACTTTGAGAATTAGATTGGATTTTGAATTTTTTTAGAAGCAGGTGTAATGTATTTTTTTATTTTGTCAGTATTATTTTTCAAAAAGATTGGAAAATAGGAAATTATCTAATCAGAATTATTTGATTATTATAAAAAATAGCGAGATGGAATCTCTAGAACTTTCTTGGGATGTATCTGCCAGTGGACAACGTATATGTAATTGGGGAAAGTTGGGATTACTTGGGAAAAGTTATTATTATTAGAAAAATTACCATTAGTTTGATTTATTAATTATTATATGTTATTAGTATAATTATTAATGTGAGAAAAATTGGGATTTGTATGAAAAAATAATTGTTTTTGTTACCGGATATTTTTTAAATTCCAAGATGCTGTTTTTCATACTGAGATGAGTATTTATTTATTTATCAATTAGAAGAAAATTAAAACGCTTAAAAAGTGTTGCTGTTGTATAATAATAATTGAGCTAGGTTTTTCAATGTTTCAGCACCACTAGATGTGAAAGTGAGGACACCTTATATATAATAGAGCATCCAGTGTGTCTGCCATCGTAGCCCAAAATATGGTCTTCGTATAATTTAGAAGCAGAGAACACGCAGAGCATCTTCCAGACATGGCCTGCCACCCTCAGTATCATTTCTCATGGAGGACATTGTGACCCCAATGTGCTTAACGTGCCCCAGCCGACATGAGCAAACACATCGGACCTTCGATTGGGTGAGGATTCGAACTCAATACCTTTCGATAGCGAGTATGAACACCCCAACCAACCAGGCTACCTCAGCATGCTTAAGAAGTATTTTCAGTTTAGCTGTTAATATCAAAGTTGGGTCTCTACATCTGCTATTCAATTCATTTTTATCAGTAGAGTGGGGAGAAAACATTTGCACATAAGATGCAGCAGGTGAAAAGCATAGTTTCCTAGAAATTTAAAAATAATATACATCTTTATATTTTTTAAAAAATAGATGTACTGTGAAAATGTAAAAACAAAAATGTGAAGTATCCGATGTGATAAATATTTTTATTTCAACTTATATGCGTAAATAACATTTTTAAAAAGAGAAATAGAGTCATTCCTCCATTCTTGAAGCGAAGATAATTCCTGAAGAATGTTGCATTAATTAAATTAACTACATTGCTGCATAAGCAATTTTAAAGTGAGATATAATTTGCGTTACTTATTGTTTAAATGTATTAATAACATTGTGGTCAAAATTTCAAAAAGGAAATTTTTTAATTTTTAATTAGCTTGAAATTAACATTTTGATACAAGTATAAATCCACGTTCCTGAAGATTCTCCGACAAAAATTTGATAGATAAGCAATAAGAATTTTATTAATGCGAATTATTAATTAGTGTGCCTCTAAATTATTTGCATTTAATATTTATTTGTAGAAATATTGTAATTTTTCTGACTTATTATTAAATAGAAACTTATTTCTTCATTGATTTTTTTTAAATAGTCATCATATGTGGAATTAAAAATTCATATTGTAAATAAAAGTTCGTACGTAGACTTTTTCTATGAAAATGCATTTTATTCTTGTATAACAAAAAATTAGCATTTTAATGAAGCAATGAATTTTTTTTTAAAAAAAATGTCCTTTACCGGTTATGTTTGATTAATATTCGTTTTTGACTAACTAATACTGCATTTCGTATTGTCTAAAAGCATCCAAGTACGCAAAATTTCGAACTTTAACCAATGAAAAAATTTGATATTTGATTTTTTTTTGTGATAAAGTTGTAAATTTTTTGTTTTGTGCCAGTATTATACTGAAAGACATTCAAAATGAAAATAGCTAATAATAATGTTTTGCTTTTAATATAAAACTTCAAACCAAGCTTGCAAACTTTCAGAAGTCGTAATGGCCAGTGGAACATTTACTTGTGCATAACTTTTTGAGGAAAACTGTGATTAGCAGTAACATTTATCATTTACTTAGCTTTTAGAAAAAATAGTGTTTTTCAAAATAATATTTTGTACCCCGAAATGAAAGCTCACATACAAATCAATTAAAATGAAATTGAATGAGATGTAAAATCCTGAACATTTCCGATTTAGTTGCTATGTTATTAAAGATTGAAAATGGGTCTTTTTTCATTCTCATTCCACTACATATTTTAGCTGTGATGTATCGGGAAAAGTGATAACAATTACGTTGCAATGTGTTAAATATAAATATCATTATTCTTTAAAATACATGGTTTTCTGTTGATAGAGTTGCGCATAAATGGCTATATTAAGAAGAGGTAAAATACTAAAAACAGTGGTTTTTGAAGAGAGAAAATTTCAGAAACGATATATTACATTGTTTTTATGAACTGCATCATCGCATATACAATTTTACAACAAGTTCAAACAAGAATCATTTATAATTTATGTTAACTGAAAATGTTATTGTTGAGTTAATTAAAATAATTTTAATTAAATTAATTAAATGTTAACTGAAATTATTACTATTAATTATAAAGAGGGAGATATACTGAATACTAAAATTAAGTCAAGATTTAATTTCAATAATTTTATAAATTAAAATTTATTTGCTTTTTGGTAACAAATTGTGATTTTTTGGTTTTATCTGTAATAAAATTCTTCAAAGTCATTCCAAATTACTTATACAAAGGAAGAAGTATACTATAGCTAACACAACAAGCTTATTTCCACTCAAGAGCAGCTTATGATTCATATTCTTAGACCCACTGAGAACAAATGATATATTAACCATTTTGAAACATAAATAGATTAGACAGTAAAAAAAATAGTTATTGTGTGTGTTTAATTTATCATCATCAGTTTGAAGTAATGATGTAATTTTACTGGTTAGTGCCATGAAATTTAATTTAACTGCCTAGGATTGAATTCCCTCTCCGTGGCTTGGAATCCACTTAAAATTTTTGTGACAAATGAATTAGCTATAATGTAGTAAAAGTGACTATTTTTTAACAATCAAATCACACTAAAGCGTCTCTCTACTGAATTCGAGAAATTCGAATTTCAATTGCTAAAGTAATCAGAATAAAATCAGTGGAATATTTTTGGTATGAAGATTAATCTCTTATGATGTTCTTCTAAGAAATAAAGTAGAGCTTCACAAATTGGCTTGACATATAATGACTATATATCTTTATCAAAAGTATATCAAAGAAATGGTGAATTTAATTAAACGGATGTAATTATCAACACGGAACTGGTGTAATAAAGTTACCGAGAGTAATGAAGCTTTGTTTCGTTTGGATGGCAGAAGCTGATACTAACAACAGAATTATCATCTTTAGTTAAGCTGGTTCAAGTGCATTTCCAGTTAATCTTGTCAACTGTACTTCATTAAATGACAATGCACAATTGGATGTTTGGTTACCTGAATACGAATGAAATCAAGACATAGTAGGAAAAGGAATAGATGATTTTATTAACTGATTTGATGTTCAGTATTCTTTATATTTTCTTTTCCCTTGTCTTACTTAATATTTTTCTTCTCTGATTAGAATAGAATACAATAAGATATATTCTTGAAACAAATTGGATATATTTTACATGTTAAAAATAAGTGAGAATATCTATAAATTAAAGAAAAAAAGTTTCATTTACATGATTAGCTAAATTGCCAATTGTAAATTATTTGAATTAATCTATGTTTGGAAATTTTCTATTTGCATTCAATTTTTAATTGAATGACCATTGTGTAAAGGATGCTAGGTAATTGATCAATACACAGAAAAAATCTAACGAATTGACTGACACGTTTAATCGAGACGTTGCTTAACTTCAGTGTACGGAAAAACAAGGGAGTGGATATAGCCCATAGAAATCTAGCTATGTTGCAATCAAATCTTCAATGTTCAAAACAACATTTTCGAAATTTAATGTTACAAAAATATTATATTGAAATTATTTCGTTCTGATTTTTACATAAAAACAGTTTTTTAAAATGTAAGGATAAATTGTATAGCATGATTAAGAAACTTTATATTTTTAAGTATATTTTTTCATCTTCCACACAAGCTTTTCATTTATGAGAAATACTTTTTTTAAATAAATAATGTTAATTTTCAAACTTTTCTTGAAAATTTTAAATTTTAAGTGAAATTTCCCTTTGTGTTATTTTTTTCCCTAGAAGTATTACCGTAGGATTTTGCATTTAGTGAAAATATGGATTTTTTTTGTAATAAACAGTATATAATAGTCCTAAATAAAAAAAATAATGTTAATGCTTCTCATTCTTGTTTTTGTTAACTAATTAGACAAATCCATGAAGATCTGTAAGCAGGAATATTGCAAATATTACTTATAAAATATATTAGTATATATTTTAATAAAAATTTATTTATATAAATTATAACTAATTTATATAAAATAAATTAGTTTTAAGACACAAAGTTATTCATTTTTATAACTTATTTAACGTTTCATTATGATGAATAACAAAGTTATTCATCATAATAACACATTAATTTTAGTGAAACTCACAGACAGGCACACACACACACACACACACATATATATATATATATATATATATATATATACATATGCATGCTAAGAATGTCTGATTATATCGATCAGCAATTTTTGATTTCCGCGCTCATCACGGGCATAAATAATGATAGTAATACACTTTAAACTATAAATTCAGGTGTAATTAGGCCTGGTGTGCACAAAATGGCTGCAGGGCCACAATCAAACTAACCCATTTTTCAAATATGAATAAGTATTTGTTATTCTAATTAAATGCTAATCTTCTGAGAATTTATTCAAAAGAAAAATTAAATTGTATATTTAACAATCGATATTCAATGATTTGGAATTTTCTCAAAATTTCTTGAGAAAATTATTCAGTGAGAAAATTATTTTCCACCCGAAATAGTGCATATTCTCAGAACGTCTTTTGTACTTCTGGTTTAAGAAATCCCAATGGAGTGGGCCGCCGGCAAATGACTAATCGAAAGAAAAAAAAATCAATAAATGCTAACAAATCGTTATATGATAACCTGAAGAAAGATTGAATCAAATGTATTTTAAATTAAAAACATATTTATGTTATAAAAGATAGATTCTTTTTGATTCAAATATTAACTGAAATTCATAAAAAATTGTAAAAATGTATAAATACCATAAAGATAATTGTCAACATCAATTATTAAAAGTTTGTGTAAATTTTACACTTATTAACTTTTTAATTATCTTAATTATATTTAAAACGCGATTAATTAATCGTAAGTTGATTTTTGCGAATGTGTTTATTATATTGTGTTACATTTATTAAGAAAATTAAGTAAATTGACATTAAAAATATTAATAATTTAAGAAGAGAAAATGTACCAAATATCTCAAAAAATGTGAATGACTTTCCAAGACATTTAAATAACATTAAATTTTGAATATAAAATTTAAAACTAATAAGCAAGATTGGATACCAGAGAATATTTTGAAATAATAGCTGAATTACATATATATATATATATATATATATATATATATATATATATATATATATATATGAATTAAAATATGATTTCTGACATACGTATTACTCAGAAGCTTTAAATAATAGAATTTCAATATTTTAAAAATAGGTAGTTTTTTTTATAACAATATAATATAAAAACATTAAGAATACAGAATTAAATAATGTCAATACATACCAAGGATGTACAGGTGGGACAATCCAGGAAGCCATGGTAGATTATTTACGTTTAAAGGATTTAAATAAGTTCAAGACTTATTAAAATAAATCAGTAATTCTTGACATTATTATTAAATAAATCATTAATTCTTGACATTATTATTAAATAATGTCAATTACTAATTTATTTTAGTAAGTCTTGAAATTATTAAAATCCTTTAAACGTAAATAATCTACGATGGCTTCCTGGATTGTCCCACTTGTAGATCCTTAGTACCAGGTGAGGTGTCCTGGTGGCTTCTTGACTCCGGATTGCATTAGACGAGATCAAACTGCACTAGCACATTTTCTTAGCGGCCATCTGCTTTCCATGACTTTTGTAGGTGGTAACAAATATTTCGAGACCTGCACTAAGTGTTCTTCGGTGCAGCTGTCTCCTCACCACAATTTATTTTGTTTGGGGCTTACCAAGCAAGACCTAATTCGGGATCCCCTTCTGGTGCTTGACTTTTTTAGGGTGAATGAACTCATGGACCCGATTTGTCGCTTACAGTAAACTTAAATATTAGTGAATTACTTAACATTTCTAAATTATCTAATATATAATTATTAGAATAAATTTTGAAACCAAATCGCATGCACAGAATGCTAAAATATTGAATTGAAAAATTGATTTATAATTTAAATTTGAATCATTATGTAGTTTTTTTACAATAATTTCCTAATCTCATATATTTTCTGACACATTTAAGTAGTTTAGTTAAAGTTTTATCTTTTTTGTCAACAATTTAGGGTAACTATAAAATTTCTTTAAGTTTTTCTTTGACTTTTCTGATGAACATGATTGACTGGAAATAAGCATTTAAAAAAAATTTATGAATAAAAAATTAAGTAATATAAAACATTAATTTACTACAAAATTAAAATGAAAAATAGTTCATTTATAGTTCATTACATCACAGTTAGAAATTATGATACTTTACTCTGCTTAAAATTAAAAGCTATTAATATACAAAAATCGTTTGATCCTAAATAAAGCTTGATATTATTGGAAAAATAAGATAAAATTAATCCATTTTATGAATTAAAAAATTGGATAGGATAAAATTATTATAAATTTACAAGCATACAACTTTCAGTAAACACTACAAAAATGAAAGATATATTTACTAACATTCTTACAAAACTTTGCTGACAATTCTAAAATAAGTTATTTATTATTTTATTTGTAATAATTTTTCTGATAGTATAAAATTTTTTTTCTTAAATACAAATATAAGAAATTCGAAAGATGATGAAACTAAGATTATTCTTAAAAATATATAACTTTTTTATGAGAGATTTATAAAAATAAACATGTAAAATGAAGGAAAAGGTTTACTAAAACTCGTTTTAAATAAAGTCATTCTAATATAAAATACAATGTAAATTAATGTATGATTTTAAAATAAGCTATATTATTATAACGAATCTCTTTTTCAAAAAAGAGCATGCTTTTCTCTAATTACATTATAAAAATTTGATTTTATTGTTTAATTTATTAAATAATTATTGTTAAATTACAAAGTAATCTCTTCTAATCTGAAACAGTTATAAACAACAATAAAAATGAAAATATTTAAATTTTTCCATTTTATGTAATTATAATTAACATTTAATATTTAATTCATAATCGAATTTTAAAGGGTTATGAATACTGGCATTATAAACTGAAACGCAAATGTCTGTTTAAAAAAATTACAGAATTACGTGACGAAATATCATCTTTGCAATTATTTGTACGAACTTATTTAAGATAAAGAACTTTTGAATAAAAAAAATGGAGGAAACAATAAATGCAAAGCTAATTTACCTTCACTTAATTAACGAGTGTTTTTAATTGCACTATTAATTTTACAAAAATTAGTAATTAGATTTTTAATAATTATATATTTCATACACGTACATATTTATTTGCCGGAAGCATCTTCAGATATTAATGATTAAAAACAAAAGAAAACAAAGAATATTAATTTCCACAAATTTTCAAAGTATCAAATGTTTATTGAGAAATAATATCATACGTTACAAAGGAAATAATTTTCTGATTAAGGTAATAACTACATTTTTAAAGCACTTTATGTTGCGAAATTTCATTGATTAATTTAAAAAAAGCAATTAATTTATTCTTCAATTAAGATTTAGAGGAAGGAAGTATAAAAAACATCCAAATATTAATTTAGTGCGTATATGTGTATATGCATTTATACATATAATCAATAACAAATTATATGCGATGAAATAATGTACTCAATTTTACTAAATCATTATTTATTTAAAAAATAGAACATGCCGTAGCTTCCCTCTAATTTATTTTCCATTACAAATTTGGGTAATTAACAAAAAAGTAAAAAATAAGTTTAATACGTTCTGATACTCGTTTGTGTATTTTATTATTTGTGTCTAAGTGGTGCATAAAGAAACATTATGTGTTTTATGCATCAGTTATATATATACAAAAGTAATATAATTTTAAGAAATTTTGTATCTAAAATAATCTAAATCAAAAAGAATGTAAAATCAAACTTTCTAAAAGATAATGCAATTTATTTGGAATTAAAATATTTTATTCTGCATACCTCTTATACCTCTTTTCTTTTATAAATCCTATATATCCATATAAATGATTCTCAACTTTTTTTGGTTGCGGGACACTTTTAATGATATCAAATTTGGCAACACAGAAAAAAAGAAAGATAAGGTTGTTTATTTTCTGTTAATAGACAGTGTGCAATAGTTCATGATGATAATTTTGAATATGAAATAAAATAACTTGTATTGTATCAGTAACAGTGCGTTTATTACTTTTTATTCACAATAAAACAAATCTTAATTATTTTACTGTCTACATTTCTGAAATTTAGCGGCACAGAAAGATAATCCAGGCACAATGATTACTAAGGTAATCCAGGCACAAAATGATTATAAAATTATTAAAATGATAATAAAATGTGGGGCAACATATGTCTATCGAGTTTACAATTTGTTGTTAGAAAAGTAAAATTCTTTTGATCGAAGGGAGAATATCAAAAACCAAGGCTACTATTCAACAACTTGTGTATGCAAATAATACATCACAAAGCAATATATACATACAGAAAAACTTAGTTTTAACATCCGTTAAACATCATTACACATTATACTATAAAAGTGCTTCTTTTTATATTTTACAACTACTGATATAGTGATGATATACACAGACTATATGATATTTTTACTATTTATATTATTTTCTTTCATGACATGTTGTCCCCAGACAGCCGTCCAAATCGACTACAAGGCCGAATCGGTCCGACCACAAGTCAATGCTGTGTATTTTCTGTGATCAGAAGTGACCAATCAATTTTGACCTTCTTAAACCCGGCTAAACCGTTAACATTGATCGCTACAAGCAACAATTACTTGATTTGAACGATGCTATACTCGAAAAACGCGAGCAATACAAAAAACGGCAGCACAAAGTTATTTTCCTTGATGACAACTCACCTAGCCAACGGGCTAAACCAACCAAGGACATCGTTAAAGTGCTAGACTGGGAGCCGTTAACGCATGCGACTTATTCGTCAAACTTGGCTCTTTTCGATTACCACCTATTTGCATTGTCACGCATAAGCTGACCAGCGCTTCACTTCTTACGAAAATGTCAATTCTTGGCTTGATGACTGGTTGGCCTCAAAAGACCAATATTTTTTTTTGGCGTGGTACTCTCAAATTTCCCGAAAGATGGGAAAAAATGAGTAGCAAGTGATGAATAATATTTCACAAATAAAGAAATATTAACAGCTTTCGCGCATATTTATTTTTTTAAATCGTCTCATTTCATTTGCATACACCTGGTATATCGAAACTCCCTTTTAATGAAAGAAAATACATAAATAAATATTTCAATGATATATTTATTTATATACTTTTTTGTTAAAATAAGAAATCCCATAAAATGTTTTTTTTTTTCTTTTTTTTTTTTTTTTGCCTTTAAACATTTTCTGTACTGAAAATATTTGAAATAGTTTAGTAAACTATAATATTAATAATTTTATGAGATAGAAGTTTTATCAAAGATGTTTTCCTATATGTCTTTTATGCAAATATCTTTAGCTAATGGATATGTATCTTTTATCAATGATGAAAGTGCACTGTTATGTTTACTTTTGATATTTCCTTCAGTGTTTTATTCAATCTGATATCGAGGATAAAGTGAAAGGATTAATTGGGGGGAGATCATTCTTCCTCCTTTGAATGATGATCACTCATAAAAATAAGAGTTTGTAAGGTGCTCCAATTTCCAGGCCACTCAAATCACATCATTTTTTTCCAATGGCAGGTTGTAGACAGTTACAACTGCAACAGTGTCTATTAATATATTGTTCCCTGATACTAAGGAATCGACCAGACACAGCGACCTCTTAGCCACCGAGGCGTTGTCCCGGGTGTACCACAGGGGGTGGGCCACCATAGCACCCTCACACATACCATAGGGAGCCGTTTATAGGGTAAGCATCATTCATACTTAATTCACACACACAAGGAAAGGACAAAGACAAGATAGAGAGAGAGAAAGTACATTCATGCCCGAACTGGAATGCGAACCCATGACCTCCCTATCTGTAGTCAGGCACGCTGACCTCTATACAAGTTGGCCGGCCAAATCACATCATTTGTCTACTTTATTTTTGGGGTTTACAAATTATAGTGCTTACATTAGGAAAATGTCAAACATTAACTTACAGTTTATGAATAAAACCACTGAAATTGCTGTAATTGGGAAATTACTTGATCGTTTTGACGTGAAAGTGACTAAGATTTAATATTTTTGCATGAGGAAAAACATGAAAGTGAAGATCCATTCGCAAGGATAATAAAACATTTTGAATCAATTTATCTATTTATACTAAAAAATTAAAACAGTCTTCATACTTTTATGAAGATTCAGATATTAAAACGTCTTTTATCTTTTATAAGATTCCTATATAAAATCGAATATGTTTTTTAATATCTGAATTATCAGTTAATTGGTTCACGCAAACAAACGTTAAATTTTAAAATGATACAAACAACGAATATTGTAAAAAATCGGTAGAAATATTTAAAGCATTTTTTTTTATTTTAAAAGCTTGATATTTTTAGTAAGCTATATATTTTTACTTAAAAAAGGATCACGTAATATTAAAAAAGCTCTCTTATTAGTAATTTTTTAAAAAATATTAAGGCGTAAAACTTAATTGAAAATGTTTTTACTACTCACAATTTTCTGAATCGTTTCACTTTCCCTAGTTATTTCCGTTCTTATTTATTTCTCTCCTGATACTTCTCCACTTCATTAATCCTTCGCTGTTCCATTTCCGTATTTTTAAATTTTGAGAAACTTTTGCTTTATTTCATGTATATTTTACTTCTGTTTTGCTTAATTAGTTTAATTCCTTGAACTTAAGAAAATAAATAATACTGAATGTATTCTTTAAGATTCTAAAATGTTTTTGAAAGAAATAATCACCCCACTTTTTTATTAAATTAAAAATAAATTGCAGTTTTAAATTTAACTATTTATACAAGATTTATTGTATTTTATGTATGAAATTGGTTTCATTTAATAAATTACTCAAATATAATTTGAAAGAAATAAATGTGTTTGGACAAATAATAAAAAATTGTATTTGGTTGTACAAAAGAACAAATTAATAGAATAATTAAAATGATAGAATTATAAAAATAATCACTTAAAGTTTTGAATTATTCCCAATTAAAAATAAAATAAGCAAAATTAACAATTTAAGTATAACTTTCAAATGATCAAATTTAGTTAGAAAATTCCAAAATAGTATTTTAAATAAAATAAAAAACTCAGTGACTGAAAAGTATCAAAGTATAATGTATCAGAAAATTAAGTGATGTCAATATTAATTATTTTAAAAAAATAAAATAATCAAATATGAAACTATAACTTTTTTTTAATAAATTTATAAAATTTTAGAGATTTGTATTTAGCAAATAAAATAATGGAAAAATAAAATCTTAAACAAGGATTTTGGTAATGTAAATGAATCTCATAATATTTCGCAATAAATTATATTGAAAATTACTACTAAAAGCACTTTCTTTGGAATTAAGTTTTATTAAAATAAAAAATTAAAATCTAAACATATAATTTTTGAACAGTTGATTAAATTTTAGAATTAGCTATATAAAGAATAAAACGATTGGAGTAAAACTTAAATATATAATTTTGGGCAATCAATCAAATTTCTTAATCACAAATTAATTGCAATAAAGAATAAAATGATCAAAACACCATGATCTATAGTATCTTATTTAAAGTACTCTAGTTGGCTTAAATTAACTGTAGCAATTCATCTTTAACCAACCCAATTTATGGACATAAATTTTCAATTCTTTAAATCTGTCAGAATGTTTCATTGGTATTAGGTTTTTTTCTTAGTTTATTTTACAATCAAATCTTAAAAGAATTTTTATTAACAAATATAAACTTATTCTAGGATAAACTTCTTAATTAAAATTTCAAAACTTTATTGCATAAAAAATAACTTGATGTTCAACTGTACTGAGAAATGTTAACTGTCAATATTTTGTGTGTTGACATTAAACTGCGTCAGCATGATTGCGCAGATCAAAGGTAAGCACTTATTATCGTATTTATTTTACTACACATTTTATTTTTTACCGCAAGCACATGCAAGAATCAAAACTGCTTCGATGGTAATATGGTTGGCTTTAAATTTAAAAGAAAATACTCAGCTTGTGCTGATATTCTGAAAAGTTGTTTTTCAGCTTCAATAGTTTTCTTCTCGAAGCAATTAAATTAATTCAAAACATACTGTGTGAATTTTTTAGTCTATGGCAAATTATTTTTCTATAACACGGGGAGGAAATTTCTTCAAACATATTTAATGTAATTTGAAAAAAAAACATAATTTCTGTGACCAAAATTGTTTATAGAAACGGAAATTAGAGTTTACACACATTTCTGTTTTATCATATTGTAATAAAAAAATATTAAATATATTTAACACGTCAGAAAATGAAAATTATAATTTTTCACATTTCATGTTTCATATATTTAGTTAAAATAATCATGTCAGCAAATGAAGACTATATATTTTTAAAAATAAATTTCACATTTTATGTTTTATTAGAGTGAAATAAAATTCAATTATCCTGTCCATAAACGAAAACTATCAAGTTTCAAATGTGTTTTCAAATTCTCTTCCGTGTGCTAAAATAAGGAATCTAAACGGTATCAACATTTTCACTTTTTATGTTTTATGATTTTGAAACAAAATTCATGGAACACGTCAGTGAACAAAATCTAATTTTTAAAATATAATTCATCAAAAGAAATGTGACTGCAATTAAATTTACTATAACAATTAGGTTCTATATATTTGAATTTTTTCACATTTTATATTCCATTATATTAATATAAAATTCGTTTATTACAACTGTAACCAAATATTAAACATTTTCCAAATTTCCCACAGTTTATGCTTCCTTATATTGAAATTAAAAGTTAGCAAAAACTTTAAAATATTAAAATGTACACATTTTACGCATTTCATTATATAATAATATATTATATTCGTTATTTAATATTAAATAATATATATTAGTCATTATTTAATAATATAGTAATATTCGTTTAAGATATTAGCAAACGAAGATTTTATATTACTAAATTTTTTGCATATAATGTGTTTCATTTAATTGAAATTAAATTAATTTATTATATTTTATAGTAAAATTAATACTTTTATGATTTCTAATTTAGAAAAGTAGTTAAAAAATCCTTTCTAATTTAGGAAAGATAATTTTTAAAATAAAAAATATTATATATAGAATAATGTATATGGTAATTTTAAATAAAGTGCATTATTTTATTTTACAAAATTATATGTTAATTATAAAATAGTGCCAAATTTAATATTTATTGAATGAAATTATATTGAAAATTAAAAGAAATGAGCTATCAATTATGCGAAAGGAAAAAAATTCTTCAGATCAATTCATTTTTCCTAATTAACTTACAAAAATTTCGGTCTTTTCAATATTACGAGGGTTGCTATTTATATTTCTGGCCTTGGCAACAGTAAGTGTTGCTAGGCGACCGAAGACGATTTTAATCGAAAGTTTGATATTTTTAAACATAAATTCAGCAGACGATTTACCATTATAGCTTTATTTGTGTTGTTGACAGTAAATTGAAAAGTTCTTCTCTGTCAAAAAATGGAATTGAATCGTGAACATTTTCGTGCCATTATTTTTCATAACTTTCGACGTGGATTGTCAAGACAAGAGTGCTTCGATGAACTTAATTCTTTATACAGCGATAAAGCGCCATCCTACAGCACTGTAAAAAATTGGTATAACGAATTTAATCGTGGTCGATGTTCGATCCAGGACGAATCCCGTGCAGGTCGTCCAAAATCCGTTGTTGTGCCAGAAAAGATCAATGCTGTGCGTGAACTGATAAAGCAAGATCATCATGTGACATACCATGAGATAGAGGCGTCTTTGGACATTAGTATGACTAGCATCAATAAAATATTGCATGAACATTTGAGCGTAAAAAAAATTTGTTCGCGTTGGATCCCGCATAATCTGACAAACGCTCAAAAAAAGGCTCGTGTCGATTGGTGCAAGGAAATGTTGGAAAAATACATTCAAGGTACATCAAAGGCTGTGTATAACATCTACACAGGTGACGAATCATGGATCTATGCATATGAGCCGGAAACAAAACAGCAATCAACTGTATGGGTCTTCCAAGACGAGGCAAAACCAACAAAAGTTGTTCGAGGAAGAAGCACATCGAAACAAATGATTGCCTGTTTCTTCGGCATTAACGGTCATGTGGCAACAGTGGCGTTAGAGCAACGCAGGACGGTCAATTCTGAATGGTACACGACCATTTTTTTGCCAGAAGTCATCGGAGAAATTCGAAAAAAGCAGAAGAACAGGCGAATCATTCTTCATCATGACAATGCGAGCTCTCACACATCGACTCAAACAAAGGCATTTCTGACGGAGCGAAAGATCGAACTGATGGGTCATCCGCCGTACAGCCCTGATTTGGCACCCAATGACTTCTTCTTATTCCCACACATCAAAAATAAATTACGTGGACAATGATTTTCGACCCCCGAAGAAGCGGTTGATGCATTCAAAACGCATGTTTTGGAGTTACCTCAATCGGACTGGAAAAAGTGCTTTGAAAATTGGTTCAAACGCATGCAAAAGTGTATTGATCATCATGGAGAATATTTTGAAAAACAATAAAACCAATTTCGATCCTACATATTTGTTTTTTCATTATTAGGCCAGAAATATAAATAGCAACCCTCGTATTCGCAAATTTCGCTTTACATTCCTTAAATTTAGAAGATTTTCATTTTTGTTCTTCTCATGTTTTCCTTCAACTCTCTTAATTAGTTTAATTTTGTAAAGAAATTATATGGATAAAATTGAATCTTCTCTTTAAATATTCGTAAATAATTTCTATAATTAAAATATAATATAATTTCATTCAAACATTTTAGAATTATATTTAATAAAGAAGACATTGGATTTAATTGCATACTTGTAAACTTGTAAAATAAAGTAAGATTTAAAATTTGCGCATTTTTTATTTTATTATTATTATTATTTATTAAATGAAGGTTTGAAGATTTTAATACAAGCGAAAAAAAATTCAAATCGATTATTAGGAAGAATACAGAAAAAAAAAAAACATTTTAAAACGGGTATTTTTTTTCAACAAAATTAAAAGCTAGATTGAATGTGTATCAAATTTTATTAGAATTCTGAAAACAAATCTAGTGAATAAATACATTGGAAGCACAAAATAATTATTTTTTATCTTAACAATTCGTTGTTATTTAAAAGTCCATTGATTATTGCTTTCATTTTTCTAAGTAAAATATTTTGCTGTAAATCCAATAAAAAATAATAAGCTAACAGACTCGAAACATAAAATATTTATATTTTGTAAAAATGTATCTTTGTTGTTTGGAAATTCTTAGGATAATTGCTCTCAATCATCTATTTAAATTCTGTACTTGGAATACATTTATATTAAATTTACTTGATAAAGTTTTTACAATTTTATTGCGGGAGAATTTAAACCAAATGTACATAATTTTGTAAAACATTTCGTATCACAATGTTTATATAAACAAGATTCATGAAAACAACTAATGAGTTGAAAAGAATTTAAAATTGTAAAAAATTTGCATACTGTAAAAAAATTTCAGAAAGGATCATAAGCTATTATTTTTCGTATTTTCTCAAATATTTTGTGTGTCTTTTATAATTTAGTGGAGAATGATCCTTCAAAAATTTAATCTAGTGATTCATTAATGTACAATAACATTTTTATGATTTTGCAATAACATAAACAAGAAATATCGAGTCGTTAAGTATAACATCTGGTAATTATGACTATCCTTAAGTGCAATTTTCATCAAACTGGTCTCTCAAGATCTTCATTTTGGCTTATTAAGGTATAAATATCTTATGAGAAAATATGATATTAAGAAGTGTACAGAACTCATAAACGTGATGCATAATAAAAAAACAATTTTATTAATATTATTTATATACTTAAGTGATTTGGTAAGAAATAAATGACCAAAATAAATTAAAATCAATTTATCAAGGAAATAACTTCCTTGAAACTTAGAATAAACGTTAACTTTTTCTTCATTTGATAAATGATATTCATATATAAAGAAACTAAATATAAAATTTAATCTTGATACAACAAAGGACAAACGTTTTCATAACTATATACGTTTAATATTTCTTTTTTTTTTCATTTTTATTTCTAATACCATGCCTACAAGCTGTTCCAATTTTTCAGCACTTCAAGGAGAAAAAAATAATGATAACTTATATAAAGGCACCAATTGTGTGTGCTATATTTGCCCCAAAACTCATCTCACTCTCAGAAGTATCATTTCATATGGAGGACATTGCGACGACGAGAGTGCCCCAGCATATAAGTTTAATGATATGAGGTGAATGTGTGGATTACTTAAGAATTTTTAAGATCTGCAAATATTAGTGTTTTCCAACATCAATGCTGTCTGGAAGTGAATTTTCCAAAGATTTCATATACCAAGATAGTGTGAGTTTCGGACGGATAGTGGAGACGGTAAAAAGCGTTTTCAATTCAAGACTTTGGAATGCAAACAATGTCCAAGTAAGTTTGTTTAAAAATTAGAAAATAGTTGCATAGCTAGATCAAATGAAAAAAGTCATGCAAAACTAGATCAAATCGAAAAATCATGCAAAACTAGATCAAATAAAAAAGTCATGCAAAACTAGATGAAATGAAAAATGTCATGGAAAACTAGATCAAATCAAAAATGTCATGCAAAATAGATCAAATGAAAATGTGGATATTGTACCACTCTGGTGCGTTTCTATTTAAGATATCCAAACAATAGTCTTTCTGTATGAGAAATTGTATCGTGATGATAGAAAAGTGGAACTCGAAACACGTTGTCGTTTTGCTACTGCAGTTGTGGCATCATTTTCGAAGATGTATGTTTTACATTCTTCATATGTTGCTTCTTTAAAAAATGGTATTCATATTTCCTCAGCAGTTATGCTGATTTTAAAAATAATGCGGTGGCTTTATCTTTAAAACATCTACAGACTTGTGATAGGCCAATTCTATTTGGAATGACAAATTGTCTTCTATCAATGCATTCAATATTGCAGAAATGCAGATAATAAATTTTTGCATTCATTAAGGGCGTTTTTAGGGTGTGTGCTTGAGATATTTAAAAATTTCATTTTTTTCACCCTTGATACTAATCACTATCCTTAGAACATTTTCAAGGAAAGCATAAAACCCGAAATATTTTTAACAAGAGATTTTAAATTTAACTTATTTTCCATATGATGTCAAATAAAGTTGTTTGGACTAAAACACTATTAGCAGTTATTTTAAAAATATGTTTTATATATATATATATATATATATATATTGTGTGTGTGTGTGTGTGTGTGTGTGTGTACAAGCATATATACATAAAATTTGAATATGAATTTAAATTGCAAACGTCATTAATCAGTACTTATCACCATATTAAAACAAATGATAATGTCTTATAACATATAAGGGCAAGTTTGTTTTTTATAACTTTTTTTGTAGTCATTTGATATCTGAATAATATGTCAGCATTTAATGTTATAAATTATTGAAAGTCAATATTTTTTCCTGTTTTTTTGTACTCAAATTAGTTAACATTGATAATCTATTTCAATGAGTATTTTAGGAAAATACAAATAAATACAACAAAGTTAAAATTTCATGAATTGTTATGAAACAAACCCACCTCAAAAAGAAAATAGCAATGTCCGAAAAAATAATAGATTCTTCAGTGTGAAGTTAGCACATGAATTTGAATACAAAGATAAGTTTCTATGCACTGAATCATTAATTTGCTATTTGGTTTCGCAAATAATAGGGTAAGTAATGTAGAATGAAAATTTATTAGAATAATGCTACAAAATGATAAAAATAGGTTTGATACCTTTCCTTTCATGAAATATAAAATTTTCTATTTATAATAGAAAAAAATATTTTGCAGTTTTGAATATTAATTCTGTTGATTTCCTTTCATTTACTTTTGTTGAATAAATTAATCATTCCGTTTCAGCCTAAAGCTATTTCATAGTTTAGCTTATCACTTTGTATAATATTCAATAAATAAAGCGGTAGTTTGTTTATAGAAAATATATTTTGCATGTAAAAGACTCGAGATTTTAATTAAATAAAATGTTACTTTCGTACACATTGAAGTTATGCTATGCTATGTTTGCTAAGCACGCATTGAGCTTATTTAATTATTCCCCCTTATAACTATTTAGTGCATCGTTTTTCAAGAATGATTATCATCAAGAATGCTCAATTGATAAGTATTTATCTGGAAAAATGTATGAGTTCAGAAAATAAATTTTCCTAGCCTGAAATATTTTTTTAATAATAACTGTTTACAAAAAAAAAAAATATTTAAATATTGAATTTTGAATACATTATTTGAAGTAGAAGTAAGTTATTGGATAAATTATATTTCTGTAGTGAATATTATGGCAAAAAAATCATTAAAACATTTAGTAAAGTGCTTATTAATAAATTTTATGTGTTTTGATTTCTAAACATCATCATAAATAAAACACTGCAAATTTCCACAAAACTAACAAAATTAAAATAATTGAATTTTTAAGTGATGTCATTTGCAAATTAAATGATAAAATGTCTAAAAAGAAAAGAAATTATTATGATTTTCATAACTGGCATAAAATAATTGGTAAATAATTAAAAATACTGCTTCAATTGAAAAATGTGTAATATTATACTGTAAACCAATGTTAAAAAGAGATTTTTAACCTCAGTAATGAATTATTATTATTTGATTACTGAATTTCGATACGTTATTTGAAATGCAAAGAAAGTGTTAAAGTAAGCATTTAATAATTTCAGAAGAATAGTATGAAAAAATAATCTGCTAATCCAAAAAGCTTAAAATAATTGTTGCAAAATCTTTATTTTCCATACATTATGATGAAGAACACTTACAATTTTCTACCAAAAAAAAACAGATTTAATATTTTTCAGTAAGCAAGTTTTGTGATAAATTAAATCTGAAATCTTAAATTTCAAAAATTTTAGCATTTTTTTAAAATTTTTATATTTTTAAATAAAATTAATTAGATTAATAATATTTTTAATGAAGTTTAATAACATAATTTTAATAAGTAGTTACGTATTTTTATCTTTTAATCTTTCTTATTTCAAATTATCGATGATTATTTTTTAAAAAAATTTCTTTTCTAATGCCCAACTGCAGTTAGTATACATCGATTCAGGTAGGAACCCCAGGGGCGGACGTTATGGTATTTTACACAGAGGGGCACCCATTAGGGGTGCCATTTCGCCTCGAAAGTGAAGAGATAGAAAAACACACATATATAGAAATAAAGAAACCATGCCCGTACCAGGATTCGAACATGGAACCTACAGCTTCGAAGTTTGAAAAGCTAACCACTCCACCACCGGTCGGCTTTTTTGAAAACATTGTATCACAGAAACATGATAAAAGTTCATAGCGTTGCGTAGAAAACTCATCTTGTGGTTCTGGAACAATTAAATTTTGAATTTCAAATGCATTGTTCGAAGTCAACAGAAGTTTTCACTATGCATGTTTGATAACATTGACTTCTATACAAAGATGTTAATTATAATAAAGAATTCATTATGAGATTTTTAATCCCTTAGATTATATGAGGAAAATTTTTATAATTATATGTTTTACCAAGAGGAATGATTACAACTTTTAAACCAACTGGAATGGATTAAAGATTTAATTATTGATGATTTGATTGATAACATTAACATTTTGAGAAAATTAAATGAAAGAATTTAAAAAAAAGGACTTGAAATATTCACAGATTTTGAAAATGATTTTTACAGATATTATGAATGACACATATGTGCTTTCTCAAATCTCGATAATTTCGGACTGAAATAATAATAATAATAACAAAAACAAATTATAAAATTTAGACGAGAAAGTCTTGAATAATTTCCATAAGTAATGAAATTTATATTAAATTTCCTGGAGTGAGATTTTAAAATAAAATTTGTGTTAAAATCTTTACAGGAATATAATTTCAAAATCTGCTTTTAAAAATATTCCGGAAACTTAAATGTAAAATTCATTTGATTATAGTAACAGTTTTAGAAAAATAAGACGATTTTTGAAATAAACACTAAAAGACGTGTTCAAATTTCAGAATTCTTTACAAACTATTCAAGTAGCGTAAAATTAGCTTTTGAAATTTTGCTTTTAGCTGGATCCCATGAAATTGCCTTTAAAACGCAACACGAAAAAAATAAGATATCCCATTTCTAGTCAGAGATACTTCTTAGAAGTGCAATTCAAATCTTATTAAGTTGGTAAATATTTTTCATACCGAAAGTAGCACTGATAGGAAGATGTAAGAGTATACACAAAAATTTAATTTCAATTCCTTATTTTTACAGTATTTCAATGCGTTTATATCTACATAAATTGAAATAAAATAGGTAATTTGTTAAATATTATAAATACACATTTATACATGCATATATATATGTGAAATGCATGTGTAATATTAAAGACGTTGCATAAGTATGTAGTATAAAATAGGATATCGTATATTTTTGTGCTATTAAAAATAAACAACTGAATATGTTGTGATGAAATGTGTGGGGCTGATGGTAAGATATTGAATACATGTCGGACACTGAATCTGAATGAAAGACTAAAATGCGCTGCTAAGTACAGATCTGATATTGAAAATATTTGATTAAGCAATAAAGCAGATTTAAGCGCTAAAGATACGACATTGAATTCGTAAGTAACAATGAAAATGAAACATTAATTATGACTATAACGTAAAAACACAGTCATTAAATATACATTTATGAAAATTTAAATTAATGGAAAGTAATTTGAAATCAGATTGAGCTGAATTAAATTTAATGTTCCGTTTAATTTTTATGAAAATATGTTTTGTATCTTTATATTTTGATTCTTTATTGCTACTTAAGAAAATATACTATGATATAAAACCAATTTAAGAGAAATGATAGAAAATTATTTTAAAACAGTTCATCTTCGTCTATATTAAGGATTATAATATCTCAAATATATTGCATTGGAGTGAAATATTTAATAGCTTAAAAGACATTCAAACTTGAGGAATATTGATAAAAATAGAGATTGAATAAAAATTGTTATACAGAATTGTGATATCAATGATAAAAATTAACTGTCAGTTAAAGATAAGAGCACAAATAAAAAAATTATTAATGACTTGAAAATAATTGCCTGATTTATATACATTTGAAATATCAACTGAATTATAGATAGATATTTGGTTAATTTCTATTAAGTGTACCAATAACAGATACAGTGACTCTTCAATAATCTGTGATGAGCAGGCAGCCGATTAGTTAGCGCTCTTTCCTTCGGTTCAACTGTTAGTGGGCTCAAATCCCACCTTGGGCATGGATGTTTGAATTCACAGATATATTTATTCTTAGTTCACCATGGCCAAGTAATGGAACGTATTTCAGGTTGTTAAAATTCAAACTCTATCCTGCCCACTGCTCAAATAGGGATAAATTATTTGCATCTGCATGTACTAGCGTCCGAGGGGCTGCTTAAGAATCAACCAAAGTATGTGTGTGTGTGTTATCTGAAATGCATTTCTCCAGTAGGCAATTTATATGACGCATATTTAAATTCTTTACAACAAACTTAAAGATATGTTATTTTGTTCAATACAATATGTTTATTGGTGCAAAAAAATCTATAATTGTGTTAATGTACTTTCCTAATTTTATAGGAATTTGTTTTTGAATTCATATAAATTATTTGATTTATTTGCATATTAATTTTGAAGAAACAATGTAGCAGTACCAAAATGATTTTAGTCAGTAGTATAAAAAATATAAATTTAAATAAGTTACAGGCTTTTATATTTATGAAAATCAGCGATGCACGCTTACAGTATTCTAAAAATTAAATTTCGCTATTGAAATCAATTTAGCCTTAAACTACATTCTTATTATTTTTCCTGTTATTTGTGAAACAAGATGACATAAAAGGTCAAGAAAAAAATATGTAATAAAAGTAACGATGTATGTAAAGCTAATCAGGTAAACTCATATGTTTTTTTTGTATTAAATTACTTTATTTTATTTTTATAAAAGATATTTGAAAAAATATTTTTAAAAATTTGTCATTCTATTTTAGATTTATTTCTTAATATGCTTAAATCTAGCCCTTAGCATGAAGACGATAGTGAAATAACTAATTGTTGCACAAAATGGTATATTCTACAAAGTAATTTTAAGTTATATTAGATTATAAACCGTTGTTATAATTAAAAACAATTAAAAATGTCTCAATAAAAGTCCTTCATAAAATAAAATTATTATTTAATATTTTATTTTTTAAAATTTTCTTTGTTTGAAAAGTTAAAGTTTCAACGTAAATCTTTAATTTGTTTGTTATTGCATTTTTATCACATTTTAAGAGATATGGATTTACGCGATATTTCATTTTAGATTTTAATATATTTTTACACTATTAATATCAAACAGCAATGTGAAAACTAAATTAAAAAGAACACATATGAAATATGTAATTTAAAAGGGAAATTTAATATGGATATTATAATTTAAAATAAAAATTATGTCAATTAGTTTAATTAACACTATCAATAACGCATATTTAAAAGAGTAAGCTTTTATAGTGTCATTAAATTACACTACTTCAAAAAAGTATTGTCTTAAAAGAATGACTACTTATTACTTAGATGGTTCAAAACATGTTAAATCATGCTGTTCTTTTTTTTTAAATTAAAAACTTGAAATAATTAATGGTGCTTCAAATATATACAGGAACAAAAATACGATTATATAACCTTTAGTTAAAAAAAAAGTATTCGAACGTTAAGAGGAAAGTTTCACCTTTTAAAATAAAAAAATTGTAATTAGTAAAAGGAAAAGTAAACATATTATAGTTGAAGCAAGAGAAAATTTATTCACAAAAAAGTATTATCCACTTATGTTTAAAATTAAAGAAGATAGTTTTTCACATATATGATTACACACATTAGCAGTATTAATAATAGGATTAAATGGTTTTTCTTTCCTATGAATTTTTTTTTAACTTTTTAAATAGAATAATTAGCAAATTTTCCACAGGAACCGTTTTCTAAGTAATGCATAAAAAATTAACTTTTGGAGGTTTTGCATAATTATCTACATTTTAGTGGAAAGGTATATTTCTAATGACATATTAAATATGCGATGCCAATAAATTAATTCCTAACAGATTTTATGCATTTGTTTCATAACACATGGAACACACAAATATTTTTATTCATTTTATTTAAATGCTGCAGGAAAAAAAATTACAAACTATCCTCAAAAAAATTTTTTATTAATATATACAAAAATTATGAATGAGGAATAATTAATTGCATTTCTATTTGTATTATAAATATAAATTATTTAAATTTTTTTAATATCATTAAATTTCTAAAACTCATAAATTAATTTTCGAATGATATTATAAACATTTTATAACTTTGATTTTAAATTTAAATAATGTTTCTTATTCATTTCATTTAAATAATAAAATTAAAATATGTTTTTAGTTTTCATTATTAACAAAATATTTATGTTAACCTTAAGATTAACTTTTAATGTCGAGATTTATTGCTTAAATTCGTTAGCATTTTTCCTAATATTTTCTCTGAAACTTATTTAACCAATAGTAAATCTCTCAAAATATTTTAGCAAACACAATGCTTTACAATTATCAGTTTCTTAGACAATAATAAAATTTGTCCTAAACTCATTTTGACACATTTTTTTCCCTTTTATTGTTGAAGTATTAGATTGTCTATATCAATTTATGAGAATAAAGATTTTATATTGATAAAAACTGAATAACATTCTACTTTTTTCGAATAATTTTCGAAACAAATAAATTTAAGTTACACTATATATGATTCGATGTGATAAGTATCAAAATCATTTAACATTAATAAACATAGTATAAATTTTTAATATGCATTTTCTTCAAAAATAAAATATTTGTACACATCAAAGGAATATAAAATTTAAAACTGTAATTTTTGTGGAAATTTATTAAAATTATTTGCGTTATATACATACATATATATATATAACGCAAATAATTTTAATAAAATAATAATATATATATATATATATATATATATATATATAACATAAATAATTTTAATAAAATGTATATATATATATATATATATATATATATATATATATATATATATATATATATATATATATATATATATATATATATATATATATATATATATATATATATAATGGAACGTCACATCATACAGTAGCATATAAACTATTGATTTGAGTTTGTTTCACTACGAATTAAGATGCCGATTATAGATTATCTAAAAATGGAGAGTCCTTAATATTTCTGTTTGTTTTGTTGTATATTAAAAAAAAAACCGCTGACATGTTTAAAAATGCTAAATTATATTTTTGAAAAATATGAACAAGCACCACTATTTTTATTTAAAATCTATATGAGAATGTTAACAGAAGAGGGAATATGATGCGATTCATTTTTTTCTCAGCCCACACAAAAGCGCATATTAAAATGACATTAAAAACTATACTTCTTTCTTGAAGCAGACAATGTTCCAGAATTGTGTGTATCATGACATAAACACTTTATCTGTTATTTTGTTTCAGAATTCAGTATTTAAATTATTTAAAAATGTTTTTATGTAAATTTTCAATTTTAACTATAACTTTTGTTTTAAATAATTGTTTTAATAATAATGTGTTTTAATAATTATGTTTTAAATTATCCATTGCAAATTCAAATTCAAATTCTTGAAACCATTCTTGATTCGACTCCAGGCTGATGTCATTTATTGAACAAACAGAATAAGGATTGTACTAATATATATTTTTTGTAAAGTCATTTATCTGCTGCTATCAGAACAAACGTTTTTATAAAAATTTAAGCATTCGCCTCGGATTTCCAATAAATCATTCTAAAAGCAACTTTACGTCAGCAAAAAAATAAGATCGATGAGCTGATACATCACAGAGAAATCATGTTATTCCAAACGTTTATAAATGATCAATGAAAATGATGCTGAACCAACGAAAGTGATCAAATCCCGTGGCTAATTAATTCAAGGGACAAGTGAATCATTAATGATGATGATTTAGATGTGATTGCACGAACCCTTCCTGCTTTGAGAAAGGCGTGCCTAGCACTTAAGTGTGCCGCAAGTAAAGTGGGCTTAATTATAAATGAGGAAAAAAAATATATGTTCTTTTCAAGGAACAGAGACACACATGCTTAGATCCTTATCTAGAAATAGATTCGAATGAATTTGGAACTGCAATAAGAG
Source organism: Latrodectus elegans (assembly GCA_030067965.1). NCBI lineage: Eukaryota > Metazoa > Arthropoda > Arachnida > Araneae > Theridiidae > Latrodectus > Latrodectus elegans. The sequence goes on from CM057816.1 coordinate 83,414,322, forward strand.
TTTTTTTTAATTTGGAATTAATTAAACTTTTATTAAAAGATTTTCTTGTATAAAGAATCTGTTTTTTTTTTCTGAAGAATCGAATCTCACATTTTACAGAAAAAACATTTAACAATCTAAATTTTTCTTGATAATATTGAATTTTATGAATCAAGAGATATGAAATATTTATTTACCAAAAAGACATTCCTTAGGTAACATCTTTTTGGAACTGTTACACAAACAAAATTGAGAGATAAATCACCTAATAGAAATTGTAAAGAAAATAACTATGCAGTATATTTTATTTCAACAGTGAAGATATCTTTCGCAGCGAAAATATAATTGTGAATTATACTGGGTTTATAACTAATTGTATTGAACTTAAACTAACATGCTTAAATCAAAAGAACACACTAAATGTGCTGTTTGATAAGCATACTTTATTATAATGCAATTAAAAGGTATTACAATGCTTTGTAAGCTTACTCTGTAACTAGAAAAAATGTGATTCAAAATAAAAATGGACTGACTCAAAAAATTTCATGGATGGTTGAAAAAATAACTGAATATTGAAGGCAAATCAGAGGTCACTGTGGCAAGAGATTCAAAGGAAACAAAAGCACTATTTAGTAATGGTGTCTTTCAAAAGCCTAAATATCGATAGTTAATCATTCGCTTTTATAATCTTAGCAATAGTTTTGTTTTTGCTATATATATATATATATATATATATATACGTAATATATATAAATAATGATGTATATATATATATATATATATATATATATATATATATATATATATATATATATATATATATATATATATATATATATATATATATATATATATATATATATATATATATATATATATATATATATATATATATATATATACATATATATATACATATATATATATATATATATATATATATATATATAACATCATTATTGTTATACAAAAATAACATTCCTGCTCTAAAGGGATTAATTATAACTATCTAAAGAAAAACAAAATATAAGCAATGTCATTTATACGGAAGCAGGTTCTGTTATGGGAAAACGTGTCTTAAAATGTCATGGTATGTATATTTAGTTTTCATTGAAATAACAAGGACTAGGCCTTAAATACTCTGAAGAGTTTATTGCTGAAAGATGTTAGCATTTCAGTAGTCATTTTAATTCTGTCATGTTATGATTTAGGATAATTCCATTTGTTGTTACCAAAACTTTACCAAGTCACATTCTGAGATAATAAATTACTTAAGTTCATTTGCCATACAGTTTAATTTGACGCATATTTTAACTTGCCCCTTACCTTAAGATACATGGTATATTAGTTTATATATATATATCTATATATATATATATATATATAGTATTTTATATTATGTAAAATATTATATAATAAAATAAAATAAAAAATAATAAATAAAAAATAAATGTATGTAATAAATAATAAAGTAAAAATAAAATATAAGAAAAATGGTAACAACAATTTCTCACTTCAAAGAAAACTAAATTTTAGGTTTGGTAATAAAATAATTGCAGAAAATTGTACATCATAGGAAGCCTACCAAATCATATTCTTTGTTAACCCTATAAATTAAGCAAATCAGAATGCCAATTAAAATCTAACCAGTCCAACTTTCCTCGTCATCACATTTATCATGTGCTGTGCTATCATTTTATATGGATATATAACTGCAGGACAATTAAATCCTCCTAGTATTCTGACAATACCTTCACCGTTTTCTCTGCTTTTGAGATCGATTCTGCAAACGAAAGCAAAATATTTATATTTTTTAATTATATCAAAACTTGTAGTGTTTTTTAGTTTTTTTGCAATAATTCTCAATTTTAAAAATAAAGAAAGAAAGAAAGCAAATGATTTTCAAGGTAAGAATCGAATTCGTAAACTGTAGAACTGATGAAGGGAACATTAATGTTACATCTATTAACCAGACAAACTAGTTCAAAGAAATCACTGAGAATATGATGTTTCATTCCATCTATAATGCTAATAATTTAATTTTGAAAAAAGGCTGAATACAAAGAAAGAGTAAAATACAAACAGTATTTACGCCACCCAGATATTTATTTATGCATTTTAATAATTTTTTCGAATTTTTATCAACGAAAAATCCAATATTTTAGTCCCTTTATAATTGAAAAATACGAATCAAATTAGTAAAAAGAGATGAAACATTATAGGGATGACATCGTTTTAAATTAAGAAAATAAGTATTTAAAGAAGAAAATGGTAAAATAATAATAATGTGCGTGCTAATTAAGAAAACGGGGGGATTTAATATAAAAATATCTATATAAAATAGATTAAGTATTCCAAAGAACTCTATACAGATATGAGAAGTGTTTGTTTCTATCTTTATAGATGTATGATATAATACGATTAATATGTTCCTTGAGCCTTTAACTCGAACAAACCGAGATCTGATGGGTTAGAGATGTTAGAGGATATTAAATTAGTAGTTCAACCTTATATATTTGACATCCATTTGGCTTACTCTGCCAAAATGATGGGAATTTTGATGCATGAGACATTTATCCTGATTTGGTCTAAATTAAAATTTCCATAACTGAAAAATTTAATTTGCGAACAATCTCGAATCAAAATCATCATGAAATTGAGTTGTATATATAATTTCATTGCTTTTTATTGAAAATATTTATTAAAAATGTTTAGAATCTCACTAATTATTCGGCACTATAGGCATGCGTTATACAAATATTTACTTTCCGGATGAAAATGATTTTTTATTTTATTTTTCTGTAAGTAAAATTCACCGAAAGAAATATAGTGCTAGTGCTTCTCATTTAATTCTCCCATTTTTTTTCAAATGCACAATACTTTTGCTCTTTTTACGTATATTTATTATTTTTATTTTCAATTAATTTTATATAAAAACCTTATATATCAGTTTATAATTACAAAATTGTATATATACATACTTTTTATTATATGATACTTTTTGTAAAATAAAATTCTATTGCTTTGTCATATGTTAATAAAAATGAGTTAATTTGAAATAATATTTATACATATATTTAGCAAATTTAAAATTTTATTATATTTACTATAACTTCATTCGGTTTTACTAAACAGCTATTTCCTAACATTAAATTATCAAATATATAGCCCTGTCCCAGGTTAGGTTATTTATGTATAATTTTTTAACTGTGTGTTAAATAAATTTGTTGAAACCGCAGTCGGAACGAATCTTAGACATCTCGTTTTGTTGATATTAAAAATTTTCATTTTTCTTTTACTCATGTCTTAATGGCTTAATCATTTCTCAATCTTTTAACAATTATTATTTCATTTATATGTATTTACATGGATTCCTTTTGTTTGAAATTATAGATCATAATGAAAAAATATATAGTAAGAATGCCAAAGAAAGGGAGCAAAATAAGACTTACTTGAGGTACCACACTGTTGTGGCGACTGACAACACTTAGTGTTTTCTGATAAGCTTCTTTCAGCTCGTCTCGAATATTTGTCAAGCTAGTGCATTCCTCTTTCTTATTTCCAGTTGGCAGGCTTTGTCGAGGCCGATTCATGTTCGAATTGGTCGCATAAAATGTTTGCGACAGTTTCCTCGTTCCGCATGGTCCACCAATGCTGCCATACTTTCTGGAAAACACAGTTCTTTCGATGTCCAAATTCTGTGTTTCCACTTTCACGTGGCATGCGTCGACAACGTGTTCTTCGCCATTTTCATTCACGCAGAGAATGACGATTGACTGATTTTCTGCCACGCTAGTAGACGAGCCACGCTTTGAATCGCTTGCAGATGGACTTATGGCCACAGGACTTGGTAAAATTCCATCATTGCTTTCTTGATCAGATGGAATTGGGATATCGTTCAGCAAAAATGTGGTGGTTGCAGTCATTTTTTTAAGGGACGCAAGTGGGTTATTTTCTGCACTGATCATTTGTAAGCCCATTAGATGAAAATTATTTCAGAAATGAAATTTGTTTCAGTATTAATTAGATTTTACCAGAAATGTATTTGCAGAAGAACAAAGATCAGTTTATTAATATTTTTATAAAACATAACTTAAGTCCTTATAGGAAAATCGTTACAAAAATATGAAAACATTTCTTTATAAAAAAATCTTTTCGCAACATAAGCGATAATCCAAACCACATATATCAATGTTTCTATTTCATTTTTCTGATAAAATTTAAAGCAATGTAAGAAATACTTTCACTAATTTAAGACAAAAATATAACGATTTTAAAAACATTTAATTTTAAGACAGTTTTTATTTAGGAAAATGTAAAAAGTTTTTCTCACTGATTTAAGGTAAAAATGCAAAAATTATATGTATTAAGTTTGAAGGCAAAAAATTTCCTTTCGTATAAAAATGTACAGCTCGTTAATATTTTTTTAAAAATATAAAGATTTAAGCAGGAAAAAATTGCTCATATTTTATAAAATTGTAACTAATTTATTATTTTTCTAGTATACCAGCTCATATTACACCATAATTTATATTTTGAATCTTACAGCTTTTAAATTTTTCCATCACATAAAATATTGAAAAATAAAAAAAAATCATTAAACTATTTTATTGAATTAAGTGGTATAAATCAAGTCAAAATTTAATAAATACGCTTTATAACTGAATTAATTAAAGACATTTCAAACTAATAATTCAGTATTCACTTCATAATACTGTCGAATAAAAAATTTATAAAAAAAACTTAAAATATGTACTGTTTAACTGCTTGAGATTTCAGCAAAAAAATAGGTCAGTAAATAACTAGAAGGTATTGCAGTATTTCATTTACATTCCTTAAGTAATTATACATTCAAAATATTTTTTTAAAAATACCTTTTTAATTAATTTTTATAAGGATGAAGCATTATAAAACATTATATTAGGAAATTAAGCCTGTTTAGTTAAAGTTGTTAAAGGGGATATTTACACTCAGTGACTATTTTAACGAAATGTTGTTTATAATTAATTCACTAGAAATTAAATAAGATAATTTACTTGACAATCAATAGACAATTATTGAATTTGCATGCTTAGTAATTAGCTCATTATTCTTTAAACTTTTAAGAACAAATATAAACAGTCTTGTTTTAACTTAATTATAATTGTCAATTAACAATTAATAAAAAATAATATCGATAAATTTGCAAGTATAGAAGAAATAAATCATATATTATCTATTTAAAGGCTGAAAAAAACATAAATCTATTGCTGCTGTTTAGAAATGAGTGAAATTCAGGAATTTCATCAATGTCTTTAGAATGATAATTCTTGTTTCTCATTACATATCAACTTACCAAGTATTAAAATAAATAAGAAAGATTCCCAATGTACTTGAAAATGCTTTGAAACACATGAAAATTTCACTTTAAAATCATGAACACCAGTAAAATAACATGACCTAAGTATAAAAACAGATGCTTGTTTGTCAACAAAAAAGACTCTTCACAAATTTCTTTGTTTACATTTCACAAATAAAAGCTCAACTTCCTGGATGCATTTTTATTATTCTTATGTTCCGATTTTTCTACTTCCTAATCCATAGGATGTCATTTTATGAAAAAAGTGCACATTTTAATAAAAAAAAAAAAATCCATTGCTTTTTAAATTCCGTTTCAAAATTTTAATATGGAATTAAACATGAAGTCATCATGCATTTTCTTTCTAATTTAATTCAAAGTTCACAGTATGTAGATATTGAGAGATATCAATCTTATTTCGGTGAACAAATGAGATAATCCAATCGAACGGAAAAATCAAATCGAAACCTCGCTCGGGTGGGAACTGCGCTTCTCTGCCACACACCCTCGTCTGCACGCCTCGCCGGGAAGACCGTGATAAGGAACAACCCCACCGAACGACAACCTTTAGATCACGTGACTGTAGGCCGAATAAACTCCCTCGTGGCCTTGCCAGACGATTTCAGCGTTTGGTGCGGGGGGGGGGGGTTAGTGAAGAACGCTCTCGTTTCCTTATTCAGACGGTCTATAAAGAATCTCGTAAATCCCCTCCTCCTACAACCTAGTTCATAAACTTCGCATTTTTATTCTGTTCTTCCCCAGGAATGAAATCTTCATTAGGGAGAACAACATTCGGATGCTGTGAAGATTATTGAAAAGAAGGAGGGAGGTTTTTGAAAAGGAATCACGGTTACGGAAAAACTAGGCGGAAAAAGCATTCTGGTAAGAATCGTCGGGGATTTAATGTTCAACGAACTATTTGAGGATTTTTATTGCACTTTTTGATGAGGAAGAGCTGCGCCAATAAATCACAGCAAAATAAAATCCTTTTCAAAGCATCCGAAGGAAATAAAAAAAAGAAATGGAATCCCCATCAAAAGCGTAATCAAGAATTTCTTTGGTAAAGCTAACAAAAAGTGTTGAATTTTTTGCTATTGTTCATTAATAAAAATATCTCATAGCAGTGTTTGCATATTAGCTCTGCCCAGAGAAAATAAAAATTTGTTTAGTTTGTAGGTTTATATGAGAAAATAAAACTTTGGAAAAATTTGTTTTAGAACTTTAATCCGTTTACAGAATGGGTTAGTATCCCAGTAAAAATTTTAAAAATAAATATTCTGAATAGGCGCAAATTTGTTTCTTATAAAATTTAGAAAAAATAATGAAAATTCTATGAAAATAGCGATTTTGTGCGCAGAATTATTTAAATATATTCCCAAGATATTAGTTCTAATTCAGTTTATTACAAATTACTTGATTTATTTATTATGAATTTAATTTACTAGCTTATAAAATATGCTAATCTATTTAATTAACTTACGATGAAACCTATGTATATCTTAAACTTACTATGTATATATTTAGAATCATTATAGATTAGCCGTACGTTTACGAATTTTAATAGTGAGTAACTTCACAAATTATATATTTAATTCAGATTATTGAGAGAGAAAAATCCAAATATTTAGCAAATTTTTCAACATATCAAAAGATTAACGTGAATTTTTTTGTATTTGCTTTCTTAATTATTTATTTATTCATATATCACCCTACTTTAAATATAAATTTTTGCAAAAACAAAATTATTCGTCAATATAATTTCACTTTTTTTTCATTATTTTCCTCTCAATTCTTAATATATAATTTTATTTTTTTTAGCTATATTTCATTTTTTATATTAAATTCAATTGATATATTAATATTTTCCTAAGCAGATTGCTAAATACATTAGTTTTCTGAATAAATTAATATATTTCTACTAATATTTAAATAAATGGATTTCTATTGGTTTGTGTTTGTAATGTTTAATAATAAGAATATAAATCACACACTGATTTCAATTGAAGAGTAATATAACAGGTGTTCACTATATAAATTTATTTTTGAGCCAATAAAACGATTTATGTCAAAATTGTGAATGAATCTCACAAACTGCCAAATTGTTAATTTGAATAAATTGTTAAAATGATTGGCTAAATTAAAATTTAACAAATATAGGTTACGCTATTACTTAAAGGAAATTATTTCAGAATATAAAATTCAATGATAATACATTTTTATCAAATTATTGCCATTAGATAATATATAATAAATATTTTCTTGCTTACATAGAATATATTTGAGGATAATTATTTTAATTATCAGTAAAATAAACTTTTCAATGTGATAAAATGAAGCTTTAGTAAGGTAATAGTTTTTTGTTTATTAAAAAATAAATATTTAAAAAATTGCTTAGTTTGCATTGTTTTATTTTCAGTATACACATTAAAATATTATAAAAGAGCACTAAGTGATTCAGAATGTTTAATTATTTAGTTTTATATTAAATAATTAAATATTTTTATAATACTTTTAGTATACAATGCATTCATATTAAAAACATTCTATAGTTATGTAATAAATTAAATATTTTGTATGCATTCCATGAAAAGTGCAATAATATTCTGGAGGATTCACACAATATATTAGTTTTTTGCTTGAAAACATAAACTATTTTCGATTTATCGTGTAAATAAAGTTTAAAATATAATAATGTGAAATAAAACATTTAAAATATAATATTGTTTAAATAAAGAATAAAATATTTATTACATATTGTGTAAATAAGACAGTTATATACCAAAATATTCAGAATAAGTTGTTCCTTGTAAGATGTTGCATATTGTAGAAATTGTATAAGCTATAAAATTTATTCAACTAATGTTGGAAATGTATCCATTATTACAGAAAATCTTGATTCATAACTGATATATTATAGAATTTAAACTCAAGATTTCTTTTTTTTTTAAAAAAAAAAGAAGAAGTTAACATTTTAGTTACAGATGTCAAAAAATATTTCAACAGAATGAGACAGATATGTTTCACTGCTCTTTCTGTTTTCTTTATAAATATTAGAGGGAGTTACACATGAATTGAGACGCCTTTCTTAGAAGAGAAAGTATTGGAACTTTCTCCCCTCAAATAGGAATTGGTAAATTCCAAGCATTTCCTTAGGGTTGCAAATAAAACTGTAGAAAAGGGGTGACCGGGAGAAAAATGATGGCATATTAAACTGAGTACCTAAAGCCTAAAATCCGTATTATAACGTTTCCTAAAACCTTATACCTTCATTTTCCTTAGAAAAAGAATATTAATGTGAATAAAAAAGAGTTAGATTAGAATGAAAAAAAAACAGAATTGAAGGAGAAAATAAAATATGTTCTTTAAAAAATATAATTTTAACTAAAATACTTTTTAGTATAATTTAGAAATAACTAATTATTTATATTTATTCTAAGAAATCACTAAGGATTACAAGACAGAAACAAATGATACATATATTTTAGAAACAACAATTTAACTGGTTTGAGATTAAAACAAAAACATATTTTATTCTTTTAAGAATATTTATTAATACAAATAATTAATAAAAAATTAAAAATAGATACATGATTCTTATCAGTAAAATTAAATTTATATTTAATAAACAAATATTTTTAACAATATTTTAATCTATAAATTAGCCAACTGATATACTAAGTGGTCAATCATAGTTTGGTTTATTTCTTATCGATTTAGAGTTGATTTTTACAATTTATTAATTTTTGTAATTTTATGGAATTGCAAGCTACAAGAAAATTAGAAATACAGTCTAAAACATAAATGATAAAAACCTAGTATTATCTTACATGTTTTAGTGATATTTCACCGTTATTAAATGAATAGTAATGTACACGTTACTGATAAATCATTTATTAGTAATACTTCATATTTAAGGCCATGCTTCATGTCTTTATTGAGTTAGAGCGTTTTTTATAATTTGACTATTTATGCATATACTAAGGTGATAATTCTGCTTTATTCATTGGCAGTGGTTATTTGTGGAAAGTTTATTTAGTGTACAGGGAGAATTTCCAGTTTTGAAATACAATGATGCATATCATTTTTGTAATGATAATTACTCTTTACTTTAGCTTTGTTCAAAAACCTTTTTGTAACCACGAATTTTATCTCGTGTACAGGTTGTCTGAAAATAAATTGAATAGAATTTGGGCTATTATAAAATATATTCCAGTTACAAAGTTATTAAACATTCAAGTCGCACTACTTTCATCCGATTTTTAATTCATTTCCGGTATGTTGAGAAAATAGAATTGCTGTTGTGAGAGAAAATAATATTTTTTTCAAAAATCAAAATAAGAAATTTTATTTAAAAAACATTTACTGTTAGAAAGAGTGGGGATTTCATACAACGCATATTTTTCTCCATCCACTACGTAGATACATATAGATGGCAATTTTCAAAAAGAGGTAAAAGCGAATTGTTTTCGGTTTGGTAGAAAGAAGGTTACTGAAATGAAGTATAATTTACACCGTAATCAAACTGCATTCAAAATTTCGAAAAAATACAATCAATATTTTAAATTAGCTAGGGATCAGCATCTTGAATAAATTTTATTTTTGTTTATTCCTTTTTTGCAACCTTTCTCATTTACTTTTTCAATTTCGAGTAAATGTTTTTCGGACACTCACATTTATATGTCTATGTATGTGTCTAATCTGTTTCTAAAAATCTAATAGAGGTTCTATAACAACAGCTATTGTGCAACGGGAAATGTAAGTAACGATTCTGTTTTCTCCATGTAAATAAACATGTAATTTTTTAGATTGAATTAAATTTGTTCATAATTTGATAAGATTTAATCAGATTGATTATTTGATGAAACTATTTATCAGAAATGATTTGTAAGCGGAGAACTAGTAAGTTCTCTGGGTTTCCTTCCACATTCTGTGTTCCAGAATAGGTCACATGTCTTTGATTATGTCTCTCAGACAAAAATGTATACAAAAGCATGTTCAAATGCTTTTAAAATAGCTTGCAGCTATTAGATTATTTTCTAGTCATATCAAAATATTAATTTATTGCTCCACAACCACACTTGCTTTTAAGTAGAATCTCAAAACCACCAATTACAGATTCTCCCTTATTGCTTACAATAATTTCATTAGAAAATTATACACTTGCAAGTACTTAATGTATTGCTGTAATTAGTAATTCATAACAAGTCGTACAAGATACATTTGTGATTAGCCATAATATTTAGTTTAATGTTGTTTTAACTGATTGATATGAAACTCGCTTCGTAATTTTTCAAATCACAAATGATATTATAATTTTTTAAGGCAATTTAACGCTTCTTAGTTTTATAATTTTTCTCCAGAGTGATATTATAGTATATGTTTTCATTGAAGTGATATTATAGTATATTGAAGTAATATATTAAAAGTAATAATATATAATAATATATTATATGAGCAATATATTATTTAGAAAATTAAAATTTTAAATAAGGATAATCATCTGATGTTTCTTATTTTAAAAGCATTAAAACAAATAAAATTGCAGGAGTTAAATATTCTTGAAAGTATAATATATATATATATATATATATATATATATATATATATATATATATATATATATATATATATATATATATATATATATATATATATATATATACATATATACATATATATATATATATATATATATATATATAATATATATATATAATTATAATGGACAATATGAAGAATTAATTTTGCAAGTTTGAATTCATTGTAGCACGCTTCCCTTACTATATTTGCATTCATGCAAAAGGCGATAGAACAAGAAATATTCTCAAGAGGAATTCAGCTGTTAGGCTGTATATATATAACTTACGTAATTATAAAAAAAATAAGAAGTCCAAAGTTTTAAAGTACGTCTCCAAAAAATTAAATAGGGATTTTACTTCATGTCTGGCAAACGAATATTCATTGTCTATAGGTTTGCTAAAACCTAAATTTTTCTAATAGTGGTCATATATATCTATATCTATCTATATATATTATATATATATATACATATATATATATATATATATATATATATATATATATATATATAAATATATACATATATATATATATATATATATATATAATATATATATATATATATATATATATATATATATATATATATATATATATATATATATATATATATATATATATATATATATATATATATATATATATATATATATATATAAGCAGGTTTTAATGGGTGTCAGCACTAAACATTATACTTTGAAATAAAATATGCTTAGTTACAAAATAATCATTTGATTTTTATTTTATAGACATAGTGAGAATACCTATACTATACATCAACGAGAAAAATTTGTAAAATGTACCGTAGTTTCTGAATAACAATTTGTAAAATGTACTATAGTTTCATGGCCGTAAATACACAAATCTTACCCGAAAAAATTCTTAAAATTACAAAAATTACACGGAAATGTTGCATTAAGTGGAATTGCGAATAGCATTGCTATATTAACACCACAGTCTCATGAACTAGGTATTAATATATGACTAATAATGATGTACGTCATATCAGTTAATAAAAAGCTCGAAATTGAAGCATAAAGTAAATCACGTAAGTAAAAAATACATGAAATTATACTGATGATAAAAAAATGTTCTTATATTTACACACAAAAAAATCGATGTAATATTTGTATTACATAATACAATACATCACAAAAATAAAAACCCTGATATTATTAACTATGTTTTGAAGAATGTAAACGCATTTTTCAGTGTAATTTCGAACCTCAGTAAGACATTTTACCTTTTAAATGAACGTAAATGACGTATCGGCTATAACGGAGTAATGCTAAAACTTTCACTATAAAATAAGTAAACGCCGGAAAGTATTTTCCAGGAGATAATAATCATTTTACCATAAAACTGTTTATTTTAAATAGAATACCACTGCTTTTACACTGTCTAGGTTAAAATTTCATTAAAAAAAGTAAAAATATTGATTTAAAGTATGATTTGGTAAATGAATCTTAAATTTTCGTGGTATTTTTTTCTAAGTCTTTCAAATCAAAGCCCTAATAAAATTTTATTATGATATTACATTTTAATATTAACTTACAAACAATAGTTTGTGGATAATAAGAGTTTGATACTTATAAAAACGTTCATTTATAATAATATACGTAAGGATATATAATAATTTTCTGGCAAATTATTTCACTCACTATTTTGTGTTAAACATTATGTTGCTACAAAAAACGATATATATATATATATATATGTATATATTTCTATCTATATATATATCTATATATAAATATATATATATATATATATATATATATATATATATATATATATATATATATATATATATATATATATATATATATATATATATATATATATATATATGTATATATTTCTATCTATATATATATCTATATATAAATATATATATATATAATATATATATATGTATATATATATATATATATATAAGCTAAAAATGAACCATAAATTCAATACTCTTTTATAAATAAATTTTTTATGATAAATATATTGAAGTTTTTAAGAATTTCTCATTTTATATTTGTAAACAGTAAATGTCTTAAATAGTCAAGTTAATAAAACTCCAGGGAACAAATACAATATTTATTCATATTTTAAAACCTCTTAATAAAATAAATGCCATTTCAATAGCAAGAAAAGATTCAACATTTCAATGATAACACTATTTTTACGCAAATTAGGGCACAAAAAGTTCAAAATTCCTGATTATATTGCAGAGTGGGACATTTCTAATGCGTTTATTTTATTAATCATAAATTTTAATCTCTCTCTGAAATATATGTTTGTGTATAATAATGAATTCCTTCAGTTCTATTTATAAAAATTTTAAAGTGTTTTTATAATAATTTAGAAACCAAGATATTAAGCTAAATTATAATTAACTCCCACAAAAAAAAGTTTACTCATTTGAAGAAATTTAAAAATTCGATAAGTCTTTAAAGAAAACAGACGATTTATAATGATGATGATTATTAAAATGAAAAAAGAATTTTAAAGATATTCTTATTACGTCTTTAACTATAAAAATAAATTCAAAATCAAAAGTTTGTATAGTACCTGTGCATTAAATACAATCTTAAAAATGTATATACTTTTATAAATCAATTAAAAATTCTAATTTATTCTAACTTACACAGAAAAAAATTAGAAAACCACTCAACATGAATTTGTATACATGTATTACATGTTACATGATAGTGTTATATGTATATATATATATACATATTATATTTTTAACTACAACGTTGAAGAAACTAATTAAATTTTTGTAGAATTTAACTTCACTTATTTGAATAATAATCATAAGGTGTATAGAACAATTGCTTAAACTTAGTTTTAATTAAATTAAAAATTGCAAAATTTAATTTTCTGAATTTAATATAGACTCAAGAGAATTTTTTTGCTACAAATTTATTGCTTTTTTCCAAAATAATTCCCATTTTACAAAAAAAAAAAACTTTGTTTTTCGTTATTTTATAAATATGGTTTTTGATTCTCTTATTTCATATTACGATGAAGTTACCCAAAAAATTATAAGTGAAGATGAATTTTTAAGCATGCATTAAAAATATTTATATATAAACTATGATAATTTAAATAGTAAATGCAAAATGTATATAATGATTAACACTATTAATCAATAAATAATGATTTTTATGATACTTTTTAAATTAATTACGCATGTTCTAGATTTGAATTATTGGATTTACATTTTAAATAAGAGACCTGAGTTGATTATTATATTGATGATTTTTTAAATTTTTTTTCTGCAAAACAATAATCATATTTTGTACATTTTATCTAATTTTGTTAATTATGTAACATATACAAATTTAATCTGAAATCATTCACTCACGTTTTTATGCTGAATAGTGGGTTATCTAACATCTTCATTCATTTGAGAAACATGCTTAAAATATCACCATTGTGTTTGGAGATATTCGAGCTACTGATATTGTTTAGTAATCCCCCCAAAAAAAGAGAACAAAACAATCTTGAAGTATCCATATGTTTACCAAAGTACGAAGTATTTCAAATACATTTTTTGATATATGAGAAAGCATATATATACATACCCACATTTATTTTACATAGATTTATATACTGAATTGAAACGCAATTATAATTGAGTTAATAAATACAATAACACTTACAAAATTTACCTTTTAGGTAAAAAATTTTATGAAACTTTTATGTGAATACTTTGTATTATTATATTTAATAAAACGTAGACAATAAGCTAACAATTAAATGCTGTAATCCTATTTAACAGTCAAAAGTTATCATTTCTTTTGAAGATAATTTTTTTTAAATAGTGAGGTGTATTTATGCTTTACTGCGTGGACACATGCAACATCAAACCACTCAGACGAATATGCTAAGAGTAGAAGTACACAACACCATCTCTTAATTCTCAACTGTGTCTGGTTCGAACCAGAAGCGTCTCTGTAAAGAGTATAGTCTTACCACGCAAGGCAAGTATGAAATTATATTGCCATAATATGTGAATTTATTAGTAACTGTGCATCATGTTAAAGATGTTGTAAACATTTGCTAAATTTCCCGCTGAAGAAATAATCATAGATGATAAATCTTTGATTCTTGTCGAAAATGGAGAAAATTGAAAAATGCACAACACTATTCTAGTTGATGTTGATGGAGTGCATACTAATGGTGCATACTAATGATGTTGATGGAGTGCAACTAAAAGTGCATCTTCTGTTATTACACAATGGCCGAAATCGATGCCGGCACATTCCATTTTAAAAATTCCGCCTCTGAGATGCGATGCATCATTGACATCGTGTTCAACAACTCTGGCGGAGAATGTAAGAGCTGGAACTATAATAAGATATCCAAACATGCGTCAAATACACTTTCCAGGAAGAAGCCTGAAATTTCGATTGCAAATTATACAATCCAGTTATTATTAGCCACGGTGGCTTGGTTGATCAGGGCGTAGTTCTCAGTACCGAAAGGTAGGGAGATACTTCGTGTTCACTAATGGTGTCTGGAGCACATTAAAACTAGGTGTGGCTGCAATGTCCTCCAAGTGGAATGATACCTTTGGGAGTGGCAAGCCCAGTATTGGGGATCTTCTGCTTAATCCCTGCTTCAAAATCACGGAAACTGGGCTGCTTCCATCTAGTAGAGCCCAACGTAGGACTAGGTACAGGGAGCCTTGCTGGTGAAACAACAATCCAGTCACTATACCATAATGAAATCTTGTGTTGCTCTATAAATTTTAAAATGCGTAGAGATCAACGGAATGGCCTAGAATTGTATATGAAGACATTTTAATATACTTCTTCACAGTTCAAAAAGGTTTTTTCGTTCAAGTATGCTTCATTTCAAGAAGGTTTTTCGTCGGTATGGATAGATATTTGCGATTTTCAAAGAAAACTGCTAAGCACCTACCCTGAATAAACGTGAATGTAGCAAGCAGAGTATCTACCTTGCATTGTTCAACAATAGATATGATATAACGTGGTATCTTTTGCTCAGAAGCATTGAAATATAAACATGCATTCCACAAATTAGTAAATTTAAAAGTTATACAAAACTCGAATATTTAAATGAGAAAGACCAGCTTTAAGCCCAGAGCCTCCGCTGCATATTTGAAATAGCTTCAAATTCGAATAGAAAACTGTCAAACTTACAACTATATTTAATTTTGTTTCGAACATAATTACAAAGTATTAAATTTATATGGACCAATATATTTATCTCTCAATGTTTATTAGACTGTAAGAATTCCAATGTATATAACATCTAAATTGTAATATGATAATTTAAAATTCAGATTTTTACTTTAGATTAAATTCTTGGTTTAATACAAAGAATTATTTTTTAACCTTTAGAAGCAATTTGTATTTTTTATTGCTCTTCATTTAAAGTGAATCATGAAGATAAGGCAGCTCTTTTTCTTTTCACTTCAATTCCAATCACATATTTCGTTTTTATTTTTCTTCTCGACCATATTTTTTTACTGTCTTGTATAGGAAATGTCATGAAAAATTCCAATACAGTTTTATTCTTTTTAGCTGTCTTTTTTTACTTTTAAACGCCATACAATCCTTAATTTATTTTTTATTAAGTAATTCAAATAAATTTTTCTTTTGTCGTTTATTTGTTTCTTACAAATTTAACACTTAAAGAAACTGTATATTATTTTTAAAAGAATAGACCAAGTTAAAAATAAATAATTCAAACAAACTCAGAATCAATTAAATCAATAATATTTTGAATGAGAAAAATCTAATAGAGATAGTATAAATATTATAATTTCTGAATAAATTTTTTACTATTCGTATTGAAATAATTAAAATAAAGTAAGTGAAATAAAATTTTGGCTACTACTTGCAGTTTTGCAATTACATATTTAAAAAAAATGTAAGAAATAATCAGTTATGAAAAATTGTTCATTATAAGAGAAAATTAAATTTAAAATGAATATAAAATTTAAAATGTAGGAAAAAATTAAGAATTGATACTCAAAACTGTTATCTTTTGAACGATGCATTTTTAATTTGATGAAAATAAATAAAATAATCAAAAACATATATAAATAAGGAATAATCTGTAACACAAATTTGTACATTACAATAATTATTGTAATTAAGAAGAAAATAAAAAAATGAAAATTTGCAGAACCAACAAAACCTATTTTCTAAAATTTTTATTTTCTTAAAACTATTTTTTTTGTTCTCAAAATTAAGTCATGCTTACTATTAAAAGGAAATGAAAATAAATAAATGGTAAAGAACAATAATAAAGTGCTGTTTATGCATTACAATAAAACTTTTATCTGAAAAATAACTTTAAAATATCATTTAATAAAATTTATATTCAAAACATTTATTTTTCATCAATAATGTAATTACTTATTGAAATATTCTATTTGAATAAAAAATATTTAAATAATATGTATATAAAAATAAAATTTTAATATAGTTAATTTATTTTCTCTACAACGAAAAACATCGTTTTGCAAATTCTTAATCCAAAGAATCAAACGTTTTCGTTATTTTTATTTGTTGCTTAACAAACGCTTAATAAATAACAGTTCTTAATAAATAACAAGTATTTATAAAATTTGTTGCAGAAAGTTTTTAATATTTTTTAAATAAAATCATTATAGTAATATTTTTGATTATATATCAAATTAGTAAAACATTCTTATCATTAAGAAAATCAAATAAGGAATAATATTAAATGAGAATCCATATAGTAAATTTTAATCAATATAAAAATTAATTAAAAAAGAATATAAAAATCAACAAACTTATGTGTTGCTAAATATATATATTTTTTAGAATATCATACATTAAGTATTTAATGCTGTGATATTTCATTAACAAGATATTATAATAAAATATATATTACTGTTATTATATTATTATTTAACTTTATATTAAGGGTCAACTATATATTTTAATACATTTTTAAAATAATTTATAAAAAAAAAACCGTATTTTTAAAATAATTTTTAGTATTCCAGAAATGAATAAAACAAATTTTATTACATTTATTGCATTAGATTCCTTATCTATCATATCATTATCTAATAGAATATATAACTACGTAAATGTTTTTTACTTATTTGGAATCCAATTATCTAAGCATAGATTAATTATTATTACTACCCTTCTATGAAATAGACATTAGTTTACTTAATAAAATCAACATTTCTTGCATAAAAATCTGTGATTTAGAATGTGTTACACGACTAAAGTAAAAATCTTTGTTTAAATCAATAAAAAATTTTTAAAGCGTGAAACTTGTCTTTATTTTGCTTTAAGAAGCTTAATTCCTTCTTTGCGACACGAATTTAAACTTGAACATTTAAATTTACTTTTGAAGAAATTCGTAGTTCCAATTGTGTAAAAATTCTTGTTGGGAAAGAAAATTTAAAGCGAGAAAATCTTAATCTTATTTTAAACAAAAATTAAGTTTCCTTTTGTGATAAATAATTAAAAGAGAGCATCTAATTTTTTGCTTATAAAAATTTTTTATAATATTAATGGGATATATTGTACAATAGTACAATAGTATAATTAATAAAATTAATATTTAATTTTGAATGTATACGAAATTTTTAATGAAATGTTGTACAAAATTTAATCATAGAATCAACTAATTTTGCTATACTCTTAATCGTAAATTAAGATCGTGATTCCTATCAAGATAGTGATTTTGAAAATGATTCTTAGATAAATGATTCTAATTAAAATAAGTATCATACGGACCCTTAAATGGAAATTAGTACAAGTCAATGAGCAGAAATTACCACTAAGCAAAAAAATAAAACAGAGTTCTTCCTTTATAAAAAAATCATGTGTTTCCTTAATTTTTTCATTTTATGCATATCTGCTACTTTCAAAGCAAATATTCAAAACAATAATAACGAAAATACAAAGATATGGTTTTAATAGATAAAAGAATATTATAAACTAGCTGAAGAATCTTCAAATTCTCCAAATCTTTCTGAAAACCCCAGATAATTGCTTTCATTTTAACATTAAGCGAACGTTAAATTATCCAGAGGCTGAGAGAGCTTTTAACGTCAAGTTTTGACGTTGATGTCTCTCCAGAAGTTGCCAAGACATTATTATTTGGTTTATCTGAAGACTGGAACTTCTATTCTTGAAATCAATCCTTTACACAATACTTGACACTCGATGTATTTTAAAAAGTTATGAATTCCGCTCTTTAGTTATGGGTGAAATGCGTCACACAAAATGCAGTCCAAACATTTTCTGCAGATAAAATATCTTAAATGTATGAGTTTTTTTTTTTTTTTTTTTTTGTTCTCATGAAGCAATGAACTGTAACATTACTATAGAATTATGGTACTGCTTATAAAGATTTTACATATCATGAACAATAATATGAAGTATAAAATAAACAACATAAGAAAATGCCACAATTTTATCAAATATTTATTTATAAATACTTCTTTTTGGTCTAGAGATATTTTCTGAAGTATATATATATTTCAGATGAAATATGTATATACATATTTCAGATGATAAATATATATATATATATATATATATATATATATATATATATATATATATATATATATATATATATATATATATATATATATATATATATATATATATATATATATATATATATATATATATGTATATATATATATATATATATATATATATATATATATATATATATATATATATATATATATATATATATATATATATATATATATATATATATATATATATATATATATATATATATATATGAAGTACAGTTTTTTATCCTTGCGAATTAACACATTAACAATTTTGTTTTTTATGACTCATCTATCAAATTCTGAAGCAGAATTGCACAATTATATGTGAATATCTATGTTCATATATATATATGTTTGCGTTGTGTGTACACACATAAATCAAATATGAAAACGGTACTTTAGAGATATATATATAATCCTTATAATTTTCTTTCACTTACAAGATGGTCTTGTTTATCATAAATTATTCAGTTTTATAAAAATAAAAATGTCACTTTTGTACTGGAATAGAAAATTCATAAATTATGTAAAACTTTGTTTACCTTATTTTGAACTTTGAATTTTATTATTATTATTAATTAAAATATTGCTGTAATAGACAATTTTAATATTTATTTAATTTAAAAATGTCAAATTAATTATTATAATTGAATAAGGTAATTAGTAGAAAAAATTAATTCATACGAAGATGACCTAAAGTATATAATTAAATTAAATTTAGCTGGCAATAATTTATAGTTATATACTAGAAATATTTATGTGTAAATATGTACTATTGTAACTGCTAATACCAGTGGTATCAATTATAATTAATCACTTATAGTATAGAAAACGTTATTTCTGCAAATAGTGTATAAAACGTTATTTCTGCAATTAATTTTAAAAGACATCGAAATTTGCCACCAGGTGTAACTATTAAAATAAAAAAGGAACATTGCATGTGTATAAATTGTATAAAACCACATAATCTAACCAAAGATTGCTTGTTTTTAATTCTAGATGGAATAATAATTTTTAACTTAGTGAATGTTTTTTATGGAAAAATGAATTATTCTTATATAATAAATATTTTCATAAAAACTTTATTCATATAATCATGTCAAAATATATAAAATATTTTTTTCTGAAAATCAGCAGCATATGAACTCATTTTTAGGTCATGGTACCACTGTGTCGCCAAAAAATTACAAATGCCAAAACCAAATTTTTATACGTTACACTTAATTTCAATCACTCATCATAAAATTTTCTAATAAAGAATAATTATTCTCTGCGTATTGACATTAAAAGTTATGTAATTTTTATAAGAAAAGTCAATAATTCTAGTGTAATAAATTTTCTCCTGGAAAATAAATATACGACTTACATAATTCGCTTTTCTTAAAATCTAAATACTTTCATAGTAAAGCAGTAAACATTTTTTTTATTAACGTAATATTTGACACGTTTTCTGAAACAGAAGGCATTATAAAAAATCTTGAATACATTCATAAATTAATAATATAAAATGAATCTTATTTTTCATTTTCGATCATGTTAAATATCGTAAAAACATTAATAATACGTTTTGCAAATGATAATAAAATAAAGAATCAACACAATTCCTTTCATTGAATATTTTCTTCCTATGAAAATTTTTTCCCAATACTAACGTATTGAAACGCTTAAATAAGACTGTCTTTTCTTTAGATTTTGTTTTGCAATATTTCATTGTTTGAATAATTAATTAAAGTCTGTAAATGCAGGTGCACTCGATGCATTTATTAAATTTCTTAGCTTACTTCTAAGATGAGAAAAACCAAATAAACGTTGTTTTTAAATTATTTCTAAGGAACATCTTATTTTGTTGATCAATTTAACACATAAAAATGAATTAAATTTCATTTTCTGGCCTCAAGTTTAAGTTAATTGATATGAACTTGGGTAACATACTGTAAATTAATCCATAATTTTGATGCCTATAAATATTTTCCAAGTTTAATTATGTGTTTTTTTTCTCCATAATTCCTTGCTCCCTCATGGCAAGCAATTATGCCTATGCTATAAAAACTTATAATGATTTGAAAAGTTTTTAATACATTTAATTATTTAATATATATATATATATATATATATCATTATGATCTCACTTTATTTCATTAATTCATATATCGTTTCCGAAAAACAACGTAGATTGGAAACAAACCATGTTTTTCCAAATTCCGAAAATAAGTTCCCATTCTTTTTGGAAACACGAATCAATATTTTAAGAAGGAGTTTGAATAAAATAAAGCACATCGCTCAGCATATAAAAACTTCATTTCCTCGTAAAATAGGAAAAAAGCAGAGATATCGCCGGTCATTTCAAGATATGTTTGTTGCACAAAAGAAGAAACTTCCCTGAATGCTTCCTTTCTGTTCTTAAAGTACTTCCACATCTCCTTTTTGTTAACATTCTTCTCTAAGAGAAATCGTAAAATATGACAAATGACATTTCTAAGCGATAAGAATTTTTGTTTTCTGCGTATTTTAATTTTTTAAGTAAATTTGAATAAAAAATTGAGGTGTATTTTTTCATTTCTTTAGTGTGATATCTTGGATTTTAATTTTTAAAAAATATAAGAGTTATAAAGAAAAAATAAAAATTTAAAAACTAGTTATAGAAAATGAAATTTTTTTCTGAATAAATAAAGCATTCAGAAAGACAATCTAGATTTTCCTCATCCATCTCTTTGAGTCTTTCATATCCAGTGAAAAAAATTAAAATTCTTGCTCAATCGTAAAAAAAAATGATTAAGAAAGGGCTGAAGTTAAACTTGTTGGTACTACAGCCTATATGGTGTGGTGAAGTTCTACACGATAACTATACTTGTTTTCTTGCACTTGGAATGTGAATTTTATAGGTGCAGGTCAGGTGGTCAGCCAAACGCGAAAATATTCCAGTGTTTTGTGCTGAGTTCCCCAAGTATTTTGTTCCCAAGCATGCTTTGTACTCAGTTTTATTTATTATTTATGATAGGATAAATAGTTGATCCCACATTGTCTACCTTGAAGAGTGAATCTCGTATCTGTGCTTTGGGAGCGCAATCATACGCCATCGGACTTCGCTTAAGCAAAAGCTTTTAAAACAATATTCATTAAAAAAATCTGTTACACAGATAAAGGTTTACTCGCTTTTCTACATAATTATTACCTACATTGAAGAACTTGTCTTGTATCTAGTCAATCATCGGAATTCTCGTGTTACACCCTTCTGTCAACAGTTCATTTAACCATATCATCGTTTCCAAAATAATCATTTCTCAGAATTTTTTTTTTAACTTAGGTAAAAAGTAAATATTGCTTAGACAGTAGTTGAATCTTTATAATCAATTCCTACATTTAAACACTTGTCATACATGGTCTCAAAAAATCTCGAGCTATATTCCTCTGCTGCCAGAAATCTAGTCATTGCATTCTTCAACTTTTTATTATTTTCAAAATGATTATTACCTAAAAATTTTTAAGCCTAGTTAAAAGATTAAATTGCTTAAAGGTTCAGACTATCCGATATTTTACTTTCGAATTGATCGAGTAATTCTTTTAGTAGTAACTACTTGTGGGCTGCAGAAAATCTTGAAAAATCAAATTCCAGCTTTCTTATTTCAGATACATGAATTGTTCGTGAAATATTCTTTGTTTTTTTTTCCTTTAAAGATACATAGCTACAATTCACCTCAATATAAGAAGTCTTTGTTGACAGACAAATAAAATGTAAGACAAATGAAATTTGTAAGCAAATTCTACAACTCCATAAATGATGGCAGTGATTATGCAGAGTCGAGAAGAATGCTTATTATATGAGAAATTTGTTTTCACCCAAACAATAAAGATTCATATAAGTCACAAAAGTATAATTTTTTATTCTATATAGCTGTAGACTCTACTTTTCAGAAAAGCTTCGCAGAATTGTCTCAAATTTCCTCAAATCGTATGAAGGTTAATGTATAAAGCGCATTGGGGTCTGGTGAGTTAAGGCATGACTCTTGTGTGGGTCATATTAACTTCATCAGTTGACCATGGTTCAAAATTAGGAGATATTTAGTTGTGTTTAACAAATGTGTTCAGCAGATATAGAAACACAGATACACACTGCAAAAATGAAAATTTCTTTAAGTTAATGTAGTTGTGATTTCAAGTGAATTTATTTATATAGAATTTAAATGACATATCATATGTATTTTACAGTACATATGATGTATAGTTTAATTTTGCTATTATGATGAAATAAATGAAATGAATTAATAATAAAATGCATGAAAGCTATTAAAAATGGTATTACTGCAAACTGGCATTACTGTAATTCAAAATTGAGTTTTGAAGGGAAAACTATATATTGAATTATAAACATCATTGGATTGCAAAATATTTTTTCCTATTTGGTCTCAAAACAAAACATACAATACTGCTTATAAATTTCTAAAAATATGTGATACTGACTTAGAACACAGCATTAAACTAATAACGAGAAATTGTTTTAAGTGAATTTTAAGTTATTCTTATATCTAATCCTACTTTTACAATGGCTTAGAATTAGGACAGTAATGAAACATCCACTGTAGAAACCACACACACAGCTGTATTGAACTTCGAGTGGTGGATGTTGAATTTACATTCTTTTTTCACATCTGTAGTTGCTTGTCAGATTTACTGGTTTAATCCTTTGCAATACAATAAACTAACTAGGAAAAACTTTTGAGGGGTAATAATATGCAGTGGATATTAAATACAATAGCCTTGATTGTCAAAATGTCTATTTATGATGACAAATTAATTTTTGTATTCATTATCAAATATTGAAGAATTTAGTAGCAAATTGCACTTAATAACTCTAACTTATTAGTGAAAAACTTAACACGGTGCAAGGTTTTTTTTTATATATTAACCACTTTGCTTTCATAATGCATTTTCTTCAGATTGTTTTTATACCATACATTTAAGATTATATATAACAGAGTACACACCATATATAATATTTCCTTATTGAAAAATTTAATCATTTGTCACCAGTTGTTCAACAGTTACAGAAACGAACTGCAAAAAATTTAAATGCTGATTACAAAAAAACTATATTTATTTAAATTTAAATTAAACTACAACTAATATATTTGAATTAAAATGACAAGTACTACGAAATATATAATTTCGTAAGTGTGAAAAAATAATCTTTTGCTTGTAATCTTTTGTGAAATATTAAAATAAAGAAAAAATAAATTTAAAATTAAAAAATTCATTTCATTTATGTACCTTTATTTCAATGAAAATTTATAATTTACAAATTTTAACTTTGAATCGTAAAATTTCTAAATTTTTCTTCATTATAATATTTTGAAAATATTTATTGCACCCCTTAATGTATAATAAAGTGTAAGCAAAACTAAAATCTATGATTTTTTCCATATTCTGAATGCATTAAATATAAAACTTAAATGAAACATCTTCTTTTTATGTTTCATTTAAGTTTTGTTCATTTTTTATGTTTCATTTAAAAATATATCAGTAAAAGTGAAAATTTGAATTTTTTTATAAATTCAGTATTTTAATAGACAAAAATAAGATTCGAAAAGGCTCACAAAACAGGAAAAATGTTTTTACTTAAGTTTGTAATATACACAATTAAGCATTTACGTTTATCCTATGCTATGTTATTTATGTGATTTTAAAAAAATTAAATAATTCATATCAAATTTTACATACATAAAAGAATATATAATTTTCGAGCTACTTTTACTGAAAACTATATTTATTTTATTAGAGTATTTCTCATTGTTGAAAAAGTTTTGTATGATTTTTCGTAAGAGCTAATGATATTTCAAGCAGAGACAGGAAATTTTAGAGAAAAATTACTTTATCATGAAAATGGTTTTGTGAACTATTTATTTCTTCTTTCAGGAATTTAATTGATCTTTAAAATAGAGTAATAAAATTTAAAAAAATTAGTTCTTTTAATTTGTTATTGCTTATAATATAATAGAGAGGAAGACTGGTAAAATTATTATTCAACTTATAATTATTTTTCAACACAGTTTTTAATTGTTTTCATAATTTTATGAATTGCTTATTTTATTACACAAAAGAACTTGTTTTCCTCTTTTCAAGAATAATATCAAAATATATTTTCTTATTTGATTTCAATAATATTCTCCACGAATTACATTTCATTATGGGATTCAAATAGTTATTTATTACATTTTTGCTTATTGTATTAAAAAATTAAATAATATTTCAAATCTTAAGTGAATGTTTTTAAATGTATTTTTCAAAACCAATTTTGTATCCTTTTAGGAGTTTTAGGCACATATATGTACGCTTCATTATATTAATTAATAATATTTTTCAGATAAAGGAATAAATTTTTTCATTAAAAATTGTTTGAATTTTTTTTGTAAGAAGTAATTTGAAAATATTTCAACCATAAGTGTAATTATTTATTAAAATTATATTTGAATCTCGACATAGCGAGTAATAAGTAATAACAATATATTTAGATAGAATTTTATGCAGATATTGTTTCTAAATAAATATTTACAAAGAAATTGTTAATGATATCAAATAAGTAAAAATATAACTATAACAATATGTCATCTGTCTCTCCTAGTACTATAAAAAGCTTAAAAATTAATTCATGAATGAAATAATCATTTAAATATATATTGCCTAGTAAATATTTAATAATACATGGTTAACATGTTTTATAGTTCGGAAGGAAATACAAATAAAATAGTATTTAAATCAAATATTAACTTTACTTTTATTAATTCAATACATTGTTTTATAATCAACATTTTAATTACTCTTATTTTCCTTATAGACTTAAATAAAACTTCTGAAAAAAATTTACATGATTTTCAGTAGTTTACAATGTATATAAAAAAGTGAAAAAAAGTAAGAATAAAACTGAATGTTAAACGCAACAAAATCATATATTATTAAAATAAAACAATAAATTAAAAATATGACTTGATTTTCTATTTAACATGCTTTGCAAGGCTGCTATCAAGGATAAAAAAGAGCCTCTTTCAAAATTTGACGATAAAAGGTGATAAAAAAATATGATGTTTATCATAAATTTTGTTTTTTAAACTTTTTCAATCGAAAAATATTCAATTCGGAAAAATATATCAAAACACTTCAGATTTATTCATATTTTAAAAGGAATAAATTGGTATGCTTATAGTAAAATGAGTTTTTCTATAAATTTATATTTTTTTTCCTAAATTTGTGCAAATGAAAGACTGCGAATTCATAGAATTTTAAAAAAAATTGTCATTTAAGGAAATGAAAATGAGTTAAATCTAAACAGAAGTCATTTATGTCTGAGCATTATCGACCATATTATAACCCACATTATACTCTGAAATAAGAGAAAATGTTTAAATAAAATAAGATATTATCTTAACGAAATTATTTAAAAACAAAATTAGAACATTTTTATCTAATTTCATTTCCTGCATGTTTTCTTTATTTTATAAATTTTTAAATGTTCTTAGTGTTTTTGTAAATTTTTTTCTTTAAGATTTTATTGAGATATTAAGATTACTCTCAATTGAAAAACTTAAAAAATATTATGTTTCTGCAAAGATAGACTACAGAAAAATTAAGAAAAAAAATGGCATTGATACATTTAGTTTCTAGAAGCGGACGTTATATTATAAGATCAGCTACATAAAGTTATTTACCTTTAAATATATATGGTTAAAATAAATAAAAAATATAAAATTTTTAATTATAAATATAGTTTGCAAAATAATCATTGGATTAAAATTACGAATGATTTTTATAAACTCTCATTTTAAAACTGCAAATATCCAAAAGTTAGTTCTACAAAGTTTTTTACAATTTTGTTTAAACATAAATATATCTACACTAATTAAAAAAATATTCTTAAACCAAATATTTAATAAATTTTTAGTATTCATTGTACTAAATGAAGGAGAACTTTTTTAGAAAATCTTTGCAAAGCAGACTTTGTCTTAGAAAGTAGCGTTATAAAGATTATTTTATTTAAAATGTATTTAATTTCAAAATAATGTAATTAATATATAAAATTATTATTGAACTTATAATTTATTTTTAAATAATCTTTAGAAAAAGGAAAGATGATTTTTTTAACGAATGCTTTTAATGATTGCTGCATTCAAATCATAGCACAACGCATATTAAAATGGAAAACCTTGTGTTCAATACGCGAACCATTTGTAAATAATGAAAGCGAGGTATTTCAATTCTGCTTTAAGCATCCATGTTCACCTTGTTGCATTAGTGGAGTTTTTCTGAGTTTTCTCCCTTGCGGTGCATAAATGTACTCAGGTAATATCCTACCAGAAGCCATACAGCATCAGATTTTAACTGTTAAAATAAACATCTGAGAATTCCATTGGTTGATAAGTGCTTATATCAACCAATTAAATTTTTAAATATTTATTTTTGGACTACCATAACTAATGCAGCAATATGTATTATCAATTCAATATATTTTAACTAATAATTCAATATTTTTAAATTAGTGTTTCTCAATCTTTCACGATAAAACAGATTTTCAATAAGATCTTACTAGAATTATTAAAAACATCTCCTAATTTATAGCAATTTGTTCCCAAAAGAATTATCAAAAAGATTCCTTAGATAGAATTTCAGATAAGAAGAAGAAAAAGTCGAACATAAGCAGCGTAAAATATTTGGCATATCAAAAAAGGAACTCCAATTATCCCCAGAGAGGTTTTATTTATTAATATTTTTTTCTCGCCAAGTAAACTCTTTTCTATTTCGCTGGAGGTGAAAATCACGATATTGATCTAGGGATGGAAGGCTTGGAATTCCTTTAAAACGTGCTATTTCTCCATTCTCTTGAGATCTCCCTCCTTCATTAAACGCCGGAGCCCGCAACAGCCACCTTCCTCATGCCACCAGTTGCCATTCGAGAAGAAGCTAGACTTTTCCGTCACCCTAGCAACCGGGAAAGAAACAAAAACTCCGCCCAAGTACTGGATCAATATAGCAAAGTCCCCCACCATGATGGTAAACACGTGGTTTTTTTATTGAAAAAAGATGCTTGAATGCAATATTATCCGGAATCGACGGATATTAGGAGAAAGTGGCTGTTAAAGCTATTTTTTAGATGGGATGAAATGGTAGACAAACATGAGTGCAGTTTGTAAATATCATTTTTGCCTGTCTGTTAATAGCATTTAATGGGAACTTATTTGTTCCATCAGTTACTCCATGAATTCAAATATCCATATGTTTATTTCAAGTTTTTTAATCGAAAAGTATTCGTTTTCAAGAATAAGTGTTTAAATAAGAAATATATTTCATCTCTTAGAGATTTTTTCCAAGTTTTCATCAAACATCACTATTAAATTTTCATCCACTTTAAGGAAACTTATTTTATGCATATATTTTTAAAAAGAAATCTTTTCGGATATATCAACAAATACTTGAAAAAAATATTTTTGTTATAGACTTAATATTTGAAGTAAAAAAATTAATGCTGTATATTTTGTCTTTTATATTTCTCAAAATCACACTGTACATTAAATTACTGTAATTATACTTTTTAGATTTCTATATCAGCTAGAAAATACATTACGCATAGCCAATGAATTTTACATCCCGTTATTTTATTTGAAACCTGAATGTAACAAGATTAATCGAATGTATTGATGAAAAATAGAGTGTAAAATTATGTCATCAAATAAAACGTTTTCTTATGATCAAAAATAATAAAATTTATGAGCAAAAGTTAAATCCATAATAAAAATATTATTATCGTCATATATTTTATACGGTTGTAATGCAGTGTGATAGTCAAATGCATAATAACTCAGAGATAAATTTGTACTAAAAATTATTTAAGAAATTCAGGTTAACACTGATACGTAAATAATAACTAATAATAATTTATTTGATTTTGAATTCTGAGAAATTTTAAAAGTGTTCACACACATAGCTAGTATTTAAAGGAGAAAATACATTATTAACTTATATAAGAAACCTTAAAATTCTTAAATTTCTTAGATAATAAGAAAAATCAAGTGTAGAAAATTCTTAGAATAAATAATATTTAATAAAAACATAATGAATATACAAATATATTAAATTAAAAGGAAAAACATTTAAAAAATTCATAATTTAATATTTTAATTTATTTAGAAAATATTATTTTCTATCAGTTAAATAAAGATTATGAAAGTAAATGTTTTATTTTAATTTTTATTGCAGATACTTTCAATTAAAATTCCTTTTGGAGTTAATTAGCTGACTTATTACTTCGGATGTTATAATTGATCGTGATTTTCAAGTATACATTTGACATTCCTGATGTTAATTTTTATTTATTTTCATAACTCCTCTTTTAATCCCACCAATTATCTTTAGCGAATAAGAGACGCTTAACCAATTGTTAATTGTTACTCAGTAATTCATTGATCGGAATTTAACTATATGAGCTTAATTAAAACTAAATATAAAAAAAAATTCAAATTGTAATTAAGTAAAGGAAAATACAATTATCACATTTCGATACATATATTAGATTTTCTAATAATCATAATTTGCAGCAAACGATATGAAATGAATTGTTTGTATTACATGTAATATAATCGATAAGTCTCTTATCAAAATATTTTTAACTTTTAACAAAATTATAAAGTAACAAAAGCATGTTTAGTAGACATATTATTAATTCATTCTTGATAGTCTGCTGGATTGTATAAAATTTCTCTAATCCTTTGAATACTGGAAATCTCGAATCATTTTGAAATTATTTTTCAGTCTTAAAATCAAGAATTAATATTAAATACTATTTTATATTTGGAGTACAATATGGTAATATTTTAAAAGTATTTAAAAAGTAAACTTCATATACAAAAACTGTGGTAAGTTGTTTAAAAATAAACTTACAATTAAATATTTAAGAATTTTTATGTTTTTTAATTAATAAATGTATGATCAAAATTAAAATTAGTTTTTAAGTAACAATAATGCTAGACAATGTATTATTTAACAAACTCATACAAAAATAGGCAGTTTCTGATTAATAGGATTTTTGTTGTAATGCTGTTTATTAACTAAGCTGATTGTTTCGTATTATCAATATATAATCTTATAAATGAATTTTAATATAATAGTTTATCGAACAGAAAACTAAGTTAGTTACTCAGCAATAATCCATAAAACTAAGTTAGTTTCATAAACTCTCTAAAGAAACACGTATATATTTTGGGAAACTTACAAACAAACATAATGTAAAAAAAAAATCGCTTTTATTCAATGATTAATTCGAAGATAAACTAATTAAGACGACTTAATTTAAATTTTTTCAGTTAATGAGCTTTAAATTTGCTAAACAATAAACTATAAAGAATTATAAACAAGTTTATTAAATTCAATTAAACTAATCCTTTCCAATAAATAAATTAAAACATTTTAATGAACTTTTCTTCGATGATTTAAAAGTTGAAAACAAAAAGATAATTCCCTAAGTTCGTATTTTTGGAACTTTTTTATAGGAACTTTAGGATATGAAATTTTCTTTTTTAGAAGAATTACCTGATAATTAGATTAGATTAGATTAGATTTTACATAAAACTAATTGATACTTTAATTCTTTCTGCTAATCACAAATCACAAGAATCAAAGCTTTACTATTTCAAATATTCCTTTTATACGATTTATAAACATTTTATAATGTACATAATTGATATCTTTTTTTTTATTATTGAGTGATTGATAATTTTTAAATCCATATTTTATAAAACTTTAATTGTTACCTATAATGAAGCAAACCTTTTCTTAAAATATGCAACATGTGCACTCAAATTAAATTATAAAAAAAGAGACCTTATTTTTTTAGAAGAATATACAAAATAGTACTATTAAATAAAAATATATTTTGTAGACAATATATCTGATTGTCTTTATAAAGAAACGATGTCTTTATGAACAAAATGTATTCTATTTTGGGTTATACAAAATGAAACACAATTTTCTAAGCAACATATATACATACATACAACATATATATATATATATATATATATATATATATATATATATATATATATATATATATATATATATATATATATATATATATATATATATATATATATATATATATATATATATATTCTAATAATAATAAATTTAACAGAAATTTTACAATATTTTAATCATCCAGTTTTGTAGCTGAATAGGCCTTTAATTCAGTTGATTTTTGGTTGATTCTAACTTTAAGCGTGCTTGTTAAGGTGATTGGTAATCTACATTAAATTATAAGTTCTTGTCGAAGTAATTCAGGTATACAAATGGATAATGGAAGAAAAAAAATTTGAAATGAAACAAACTTTTATTAAAACTATTATTTAATACTTGGTTTTGACATAATTAGCTCCAAGTGCAAAAAAGGACAAAAATTAAACATCAAAAATACACTATTATTTTACAATTTACTACATAAGTAGTAGTATATAGTATGATTGAAGAAAATAATTCCTTGCTTTAAAATAATTCTTAAAAAATAATTAATGCAGAATATGTTTTTAATGAGAGAAATAAATTTTTCATCATTCTGGGAGATACCAGAATCTGATTTTGAATTATTTCAACAATAAACAGCATAAATTAAGACAGTTTTATTAATTTTACTGTAGGGAGCAAATTATGAAGAAAAAACATGTAATTTTCACACATTGCAATTGGTTACAATAATTTTGAACCCCATAATTTCTCTATTAAAATTTTTTAATATTTAAGTTGTTATTAAATCATACAATATTCTCAAAATATAGCTAAGAAAAACATAAATTGAAATAATTAACATTATTAAAGGGAAGATTTGCCAAGTCTAGATGTTGTTTTCCAGTATTTGCTTTAAAATTATTGGAATAAGAATAATCCTTATCGAAACCACAAAGAAAAAACATTATTGAAGGTAAAAAATAGATTTGTTTAGAATCAGATAAAAGATATTTCTGTAATCTTTTAGAATTTATTAACATTACATTTAACTTTATAAACATGTTGAATATATCCTATCAAATTTGATTAAATTTAACCTATAATAGACATTAATAATTATAAACTGCGCCTTAAAATAAATATAAAAGTCTCCTAATTTTCCTTTACTTTATCCTGTTCTTTCATGCTGTCAATTATCCCACCCTACTCTGCTGTCATATTAATTTATTAATAACTTCGAAAACCACCTGACTTTTCTGACGAAAGCTAATCATCGATTATCTGTCCTCACTTGATATACTCCAGAAATAAGATAAACGATTATTACCCAAAATGCTTTGCGGTCGTTTAGCTTAAGCTATCCAATTAGCCAACAAGAGCATTTCGTATTTTTATGTACTATGCATTTTTTGCGCATTTATCGAACAATAAAGGGATTTATTTGTCGGTTTCATGTTAACTAAGTAATTATCTAATTTATAATTAGATTGTGGTGTAAAAGTGCTGATGAATGAATAATTTCATGAAATCCATGGCAAACATATATTTTTACATACAGGTAAAATTTATGAAAAAAAATTTTCTGTCAAAATTCTGATTCAAGAAAAATAGCTTCGTTATATTAATTTTGTATTTGTAATTCTGCTAACCGTCTGTCTATTTTAAATAATATTGAAGTCATTTACAAACTTTTTGTGGGTATTCTTTGTGAAAGCGTTATAATAATATAATTCCTAGTGACTTTCCTGTCTGAATTATAAACAAGGAAAAAATCTCTTTATTTTAAAAATCTCTTTGATTTCTGAATAGTACGAAAAATAATTTTTAAACTTATTTTTTAACTGCATTTTGTTAGAAACTGTATTTTTAATTTTGAAAAACAAATTCCAAGCATATTTTAATCGATTAATTTTATATTTTATTTCGTAATTATTGGTCTTATAAATTCCTTAGATTATAAAATGTGAATCATAGCCCCCCCCATTTTCAAATATATAAGAATATATTTCATTCCTCCTCATATATTTGCCAAACAACTTTTAATTCCTCTGTGAATTATAATGTATCACGCACGAAGCAATTTTGAAAATGTTGATTACTTCCCCAAATTCATTTCAAATTGGTAGTCAAAATTACTTTCAAAATGGTCACTCAGACCAAAATAATCCATTTTCTTAATGTGTTATTCCATGACACGTCACAAATAATTATCATAATTTATTCAAAAAAGAAAACTGATTACTTTTGTTCAACAGAGTTTAATGGTAGTTATTTTTAAAAATCAAATACTCTCATATTTTATGATAAAACATATATTTCAAGCAAAATTATGAAAATAAATATAAATAAAAAAAAACAATGAATGCAGAATTTTTCAACCAGATAACTGTTTATATAATATTATGCTAAATATTAAAATATTATAAAACATATAAAAGTTTAAAAAAATCTTATTTTTGTTTTAAATATTTTCTGTATATATTTAAACCATATTTATTTATTAAACTGTATGTGAGTACATTGAAATTCTTTCATTATTTTTTCGATAGAAGACTTTTATTTATTTTATAAATAAAAATCCTTGTTATTGTTTTAAATAAACTACTTGTTAATATAAATGTTCATATATTGTTTATTTATGTAAAATAAACATATTTTACCTGTTAGCCATTATTATATTTTTTGACGTAAAATAAATTAAAAAGTGTAGTTTTTCGATACTGTCTATAAGACGTCTATCTGCTATAAGAAGTCCCACATTTTAATTTTTATGAAATAAATGTGAATCTTAAATACTTGAAAAAATTAAACTGTGTTACCAATTCACATTTAAAATATTTAGCCTTTTATATGCATATTGAAAGAAAAATATTTTTACTTGATTTTACAACAAAATATAAGAATGTAAATGTGTAATATATAGTAATATATATGGTAATAAAGATTAACATATCCATCAACTACAATTAAAATATGGTTGATAAGTAATTTATTTCTGTGCATAATAATATTCCTTAAAACTTAACTATATAAATGCAATTATTTTTCTAAGATAATAATTAATTATGACTTTAGGGCAGAGAATATATGCCTTCAGTATTTGTTGCTTTTTATAGCTTCCGAAATAACAAGCAGTAATCGAAGTCTCCCCACCAAACGCTAATTAATATTAATTAGTTTTGTGTAAACGTGTTTTATGGAAAGTAACATTTCCCTAAAATTAATTATTGAAGAATATGATATTGAAGAGGCTATCCAAAACTTCGGAACCAATTATGAAAAGTAACAATATAGAAATAGGCTGATTATTCAATTGTTTTGACACGTACTTGAGAATACTTAGGCACGTTCCAAAAAGCATGGAAGAATAACGCAGAAATGTAAAAGATTCTTATTTGGAACAACAGATATATATGTAGGAAATATAAATTACTTCAAAATAAGAAATGGTATTACTAATTAATTTATCTCAAAATTAATTATATATATACCATGAATATTATTATTATAATTATATATATTCCATTTAAAGTAAACATAAGAAAGGACATCTTCTAATCTATTCAAATTCATTTTCAAATGATTATCTCTAAATATGTTACAAAAATGTTCTTTCCATTATTTTCAATCTATTTTTCTGTAAAACTAGTGAATTTCAATTCAAAATTCCTTTATTACTTGATTTTTAATTACTTAGGAGCATATAATGTAATGAAAATATTTATTTATATATTAAACTAAGTTTTATTGCAATTTAACTGACAGAATTACATAAACAGACATCTATTACATGTGTTTTGCTAATAAAAAACAATTCGAAAAATGATTGATTATGATTTCGGATCATCTCATGGACTGGACTTATCATATATATTAATTCTTGCTATGTTAGGAAGGTAAAGGTATAGTGTATGGACATTACTATATTGGAGACTAATATATATATATATATATATATATATATATATATATATATATATATATATATAATTGTATTTGTCTTAAAATATCTCAGACAAATCGGAAATACTCACATTTTGTTTTTTGTTTTGGGCAAAAATTGTGTTATTTAGACGTGCTGTATGTTAAAATCGGGTTTTCTAATAATTTGGTGACTTGACGATGTTTTGGCGAGAAAACTTGGCGATTTGGCGACAGTTAGCGAGAATCTTGGCTGCTTGGCGATAAATAGATACTTTTGGAAACATCCATCATCTAAGCTCTAGAACCAATATTTAGCGAGATAGCTTAGAAGTTTCCAGAAGCTTGGCGAAACTGGTAGATTTCTTCACTAAGTGAGGTATAAATATCGCAGCTCAATATAGAAGTCGGGCAGTTTTGTGAAGACAGTAAGTGAGTGAAGACGATTATCGTGAAAGCTAGTTCTCTGTTTGAGGTATTTGAGACCTGTGATTGGAAGCTGTTACTTATTGTATTTGACGAATTGTAGCTGTATAATTATGATTGTTACAGCTGGTAAATCTAGTGAAATTTTTACGAATAAAAGTCTTGTGTTCATTAAGTGGCTGTTTTATTCAACTCTCAATCGACACGAACCCCGAAGCCCGATACAACTGCTGTGAGATGCAGGGTTGAAGAGTTGATGCAGCATGTCACAACAAAGATGGATATGGATTTAATGAAAAGTCTTCTTGAAAAATTAGCGGAACAGATGGCTGTGATGAAAGCTGGACAAGAAAAGATTAAAACCGAGGTGATGAAGTAGATAAAAATCTGGACAGGAGGAGCTTAAAAAGGAACTTAAGAAAGACATTTTAAGTGTTCAAGAAGAATTCATTCAGAAGATGAATGCAATGGAAGATAAGGTAACTTCAGTTGAAACTAAAGTATTGGAGATAGAAGAAAACGTTGAAGAAGCATTAGACAAAATGAATAAGGAGATGGAAAGCTTGAAGAAGCAGATGTCAAGCTGACAAGAGGAATCCAACATGGCGTTTATGCCTTCCCTAGCCACGATTAAACCCTTAACATTCAATGGAAAATCATCCTGGCAAGTATACAAGATCCAGTTTATGATGGTAACGGAAGCTAATGGATGGAATTCTCGATCCCAAGCTTTTCACCTGTCAGCTTCTTTAAGAAGAAACGCGGCCGACATCCACGAGACGCTTTCAAAAGAACAGAGGCACGATTTACAAGCTATATAAAGTACGCTTGAGCTGTGGTTTGGAGAAAAGTGCACTACAGAATATAGCAAACTACAATTAAAGTCCCGCTATCAAAAAGTGGGTGAAAGTTTGCAAGAAATGGCTGCTGATATTCAGCGACTTAACCATCTAGCATTTTTGGACTGTCCTGCTGAGACAGTCCGAAAATGGCGTTTGACAAGGAGTCGAATGTGTGTTCGAAAATGGAGTCCAAAAATGAATGCAGAGTTAGATGATAAACAGAGGAATATTGCAGGAAATCTATTATAAGAATTCGGAGATCTCTTTTCCAAGAAATCAGATGATGTTGGGCGAACCAAAATGACGTAGCATCGAATCGATCAGGAAATCATCCATCCATTAAACAACACCCGAGAAGACTACCATTCGTTAAGCAGGAAGAGGTGGATAATCTTCTGATGGAAATGCAGAAGAATGATATTATTGAGCCATTAGAGAGTCATTTGGCTTCGCCTATTGTTTTAGTTCATAAGAAAGATGGTTCTAGTCGATTTTGCGTTGAATATCATCGGTTAAACAACATCATTAAAAAAGATGGTTGCCCTCTTCCTAGGATTGACGATGCACATGATGCTTTATCCTGAAATTAATAGTTTTCGACTTTGGATCTCAAGAGTGGTTATTGGCAAATAGAGATACATCCGGAGGATCAAGGAAAGACTGCGTTCGAAACAGGACAAGGACTTTGGCAGCTCAAGGTTATTGCATTTGGACTTTGCAATACAACTGCAACGTTTGAGTGCCTGATGGAGACAGTATTACGAGGATTTTCCTACGAAGCCTGTTTGGTATATTTGGATGATATACTTTTTCGATGACCATTTAATTCGATGACTTCACATTCGAAGACCATTTAAGAAACATCCGAAAGGTGCTGGAAAAATTAAAAATGGCCAATGTGAAGCAGAATCCTTGCAAATTTATTTCGACGTGAAGTAAGATATCTGGGACACATTATCTCTATCTCTGCTGCAGGTGTAAGAACGGATCCTGAAAAGATCTCTGCAGTTAAGAACTGGAGTCATACAGAAGATGTCCACAAATTAAGAAGATTTCTTGGACTATGCACGTATTACAAGAAATTTGTTAAGGGTTTATCAAATATTGCCAGATTCCTTCACAACTTGACAGAAGTTAAACAGAGATTTCTATGGACAGATGAATGTTAGGGAGCTTTTAAACAGCTGAAGGAGGCGTTGGCATCTTCACCCGTTCTTGCATATCCCCAGCCCGGAAAATTATTCATTTTAGACACAGATGTCAGCAACGAAAATATCGGAGCTGTTTTGTCACAGGAAATTAATAATAAAGAATATGTCATTGCTTATTGCAGTAAATGTCTATCGAAACCGGAGCGAAGTTATTGTACAGCCAGGAAGGAATTGCAGGCAATTTTTAAAGCAATAGAAAATTTCCACCATCATCTCTATGGAAGAAAGTTCTTGCTCTGAACAGATCACGCATCCTTAACCTGGCTTTTAAATTTTAAAAATCCCTAAGGACAGGTAGCCAGATGGATTCAAGGAATCCAGAAGTTTGACTTTGAAATAGTCATCGCAAAGGAACTCTTTATGAAAATGCTGATGCATGCATTATCAAGGAAACCATGCAAATGAAAGCTGCCGATATTGTTCTAGAGTATAGAAGAACTATCAATAATTAAATCATTCGGTACGCCAAGTTACTGTTTCACCGCCATCGAAACCATACCCGTGGAGTGATAAAGGACTTAGAGAAACCCAAAAAGAAGGTCATGTTATAAGCCAATTTTTGAATTAAAAGAATCTTCCAGTATGAGTACAAGTTGGCAGGACATCTTCACCTACAGTCCAACTACAAAAGAATATTGGGATCTTTGGGACTCACTCCATATTATAAATGGCGTGTTATATAGGAAATGGAAGTCCGATGATGGAAGTAACTTCAAATGGCTGCTTGTTCTTCTTAAATCAAGAATTTCAGATGTTTTGAAAGAGTTGCATAGTAGCTCAACTGGAGGCCACTTCGGACAAATGAATACTCTACAGAAATTTCGAGAATGCTTCTGTTGGAGCAAAACTAGACAAGATGTAGATAAATGATGCTAATCTTGTGATGACTGAGTGGCATGTAAGGAACTAAAGAAACGTAGCTGAGGAAGGTTGCAGCGGTACAACGTAGGAGCACATTTTGAGCGGATACCATTGGACATTTTGGGTCCTTTACCACGATCTTGAAATGGCAACAAATGCATCCTAGTTGTCATGGACTACTTTACTAAGTGGTCTGAAGCGTTTTCAATCCCCGATCAAAAAGCGACTACAGTTGCTGAGGTTCTAATGAAGCAATGAGTTTCAAGATTAGGCACACGCTTACAAATTCATTCAGATCAAGGGACGAATTTCACATCTGCTGTGTTTAAAGGAATGTGTCAAATTCTCGGAATAAACAAGATGCAGACCACGCCATTAAACCCCCAATCGGACGGCATGGTAGAGAGATTTAACCGAACCATCTTGAATAATCTCTCACTTGTGGTTTCCAGAAATCAGAAAGATTGTGATTTGAAACTACATCTGTTTCTGCTTGCATAGCTGTTTCTGCTTGCAGTGCTGTCCATGAGACCACCGGATATACTCCATCATAAATACTTTTTGGATGCGAACTTCGTCTCCTTTGTGATCTTCAGTTTGGTCGTCCACCGGATACATCTTTATTGCCATAGGAATATCTTCGAGCCCTTCAGGCACGTCTTGAAGATGTTCATAACTTCGCTCGAGACCGTATTAACCTGACAACCGAAAGAATAAAAACAAGGTATGACATAAGAGCGACAGGACATGCATTTCAGGAAGGTGACAAAGTTTGGTTGTGGAACCCGATTCGACGTAAAGGACTTTCTTCAAAGTTGCAAGCCAACTGGGAAGGCGTCTACACAGTCCTAAAAAGACTGAACGACGTCGTGACATAAGGAAATCATCTTCTTCAAAACCAAAGGTAGTGCATTATGATGGATTAGCTTCTTATTGTAAAGTAAATATTAGTACACCATAGTCTCTTTGTAAATTGTATTGATATAATTTTAATACTTTAAATTATTTGTAATTTTAGTTGTTTGTGTATGTAATAAGTTCTGTATCCTCTTAAAATGTAAATCCTTTTATATTAAATTTGGCTTCCTATCAGAGAATTGTACTGCCCGGGACGTGCAGTCCTTGAGAATGAGCAATGTTACAAATTTATAAATAATAATTGTATTTATCTTAAAATATATCAGACAGACCGGAAATACTCACATTTTTTGAAAAATTGCGCTATTTAGACGTGTTATACGTTAAAATTGAGTTTTTTAATGATTTGGTGAGTTGGCGACAGTTGGCGAGATTCTTGGTGACTTGGCGAGAAATAGATACTTCTGGAATCATCCATCCCCTAAGCTCTAGGACCAATAATTAGCGAGATAACCTAGAAGCTTCCAGAACCTTGGCGAAACTGGTAGATTTCTCAGTCAGTCAGATTCACCAAGTCAGGTATAAATACCGCAGCAAAACATAGAAGTCAGGCAGCTTTGCGATGATTAGTTGTCACTGCTAGTTCTCTGTCTGAGATATTTGAGACCTGTGATTGGAAGCTGTTACTTATTGTTTTTAATGAATTGTAGCTGTATAATTATGATTGTTACTGCTGGTATACCGAATGGAATTTTTACGAATAAAAGTATTGTGTTCATTATTTGGCTGTTTTATTTAACTCTCATTCGACACGAACCCTGAAGCGTGGTACTATATATATATATATGTGTATATATATATATATATATATATATATATATATATATATATATATATATATATATATATATATATATATATATATATATATATATATATATATATATATATATATATATATACATATGTATGTATATATATATATATATATATATATATATATATATATATATATATACTAGATATTAAACAGAAGAGAACAGATTCGAGTGTCAACTATATCTGTGAGATATGGCTTAAAATTGCCATAAAAACATATTAATAAAAATTATAATTTTTATAAACTACTGCAATTCTGGAATGAAGGAGTTCATTTGGCGTTTGGTGAAGTTTAGGGCAAAACAAAATGGATGGATGCAGGTTTGTTTCCACTCACTGTTAAACAATAACAGGTGGTTTATTTTTGTTGCTTTGCTACTTATCGAAATTAATGACTAAAGATTTTTGGGGATTTCTTCCTTGTTTTCAGCAAAGATATGCTCTGTTATGTATAAACTGTTTTTCAGAAGACAAAAATATTACAAGTACTTAACCCCTTTTATAGAGCATTCGCTGTTGGAATAAGTATTACATTGTAAGTCAAATACCCAGTCCTAAGCATTGTCAGGTAGAGTTAAAACAGATTTGTTCTACATTATAATTTAAATTTTAGTTTATTACTTTTTAACACAAAAATGGCCAGAAATCTAAATACATAAAATTATTGCACAAGATAATTTATTCTCTAATTATATTCAAATTTTAGAAATTGATTTTAAAAAAAATTGGACAAAGTTATTTTAAAAAAGTAATTTGTTTTAAAATTATTTTGAAAATTTAAATTTTTTCGAAGTTGATAAAAATCGTATGATTATAATATTATTTTCAATAAAATCAAAAATGTAGAGTATAAATTGCGATGAAAATACAGTATTGAATACATTTTTTACATAATGTACCGAACTCAAGACACAAATTTCAGATATTTTGTCTCCAATGATGTAAATCTTGCATAGTTTTTCTTCATCAACGTATTAACATAGATAGAAATTATATAATAACATATTTTGAAGTAAAGAGTATCAAACTACATATATTATTGTTTAGAATCTTTTGTTTCATGCTAAATACTTTTCTAACAGAATTCGGAACTGTTAATTCGATTTCTTGATTAAATTTACACAACATAATTTTCAAAATTTGAACAAGAACTGTCATTTTCTTAAACTGTATCAATATATCTTTTATTTTAGATTTTGATTCTTTTTGTAATTGATTAAGCTTGAAGTTTATGAAGGATTAAATTAAGATTTTAAATCCTATTTAAAATTATAGTCAATTCTTATTAGCAATTATGAATTCTAATTTTATTATTTCTGTCATACAGTAA
Organism: Latrodectus elegans; assembly: GCA_030067965.1. Classification (NCBI taxonomy): domain Eukaryota; kingdom Metazoa; phylum Arthropoda; class Arachnida; order Araneae; family Theridiidae; genus Latrodectus; species Latrodectus elegans. Next base: position 83,456,083 of record CM057816.1, read on the forward strand.
TGATAACATAATACTATTGCTCATAACACAAGAGATATAAAAAATAGAATGTATACTTCGCACTTTCATATCTTTTTATTATTGTTACGCAATCAAAACACTTTCTAAGGTTTCCAATAGATGGCATTAGTATCGTCAAAACAAAATTTTCTAATTCGCGAATTTATTAACGTTACCTTATTCACGCCTTTTTTATTTAACGTTTCCCGGCAAAAATAACTATTAAAACTTATTCCTTTTACTTATTTATTTATTTTTGTCTTAAGAATCAGCGAGCAATTACTCAACTTCTAACTGCTGATAATTATATGCGAGTATTACGGGGAAACTGTTGTTATACAGAATCGGCAAGAAGTTATTAGAAAATATACAAAATTTTTTTCATATTTGCAAAAACAAATCAATACTGTACTTTAAAGGATTGCCTCTAAAATATTTGAAAAGCTCTAAATGTTGCTTCTTCAAAATGCTGAAGATCCGATAGATTTTTACATTTTATTTTACATTCTGAAATGATTTTAGATATCTCAAATTCATATTATCAATTAAAAGCATATTCCTTGTATAATTTATTTTTACTGAATGAAAATTCTTCTTCATTGTAGAAGAAATTTTAGTAAAATTAGGAAAAAAGCTATTTTTCATTGCAAATATCACAAGTAACGCCTTAATTTCATTTATATTGCTTAAAAATCAATATAGCTCTCAATATTGCATTAAGTAGAAAATATAAGTAGATTTGCGTTAATTACGATAAAATATTTTGCTAAATTGCATATAAAATAAATCTTTCACAAAAATATCTATATTCTTTTCATACTTGTATCATTACATACATAGCTTTCATTTATTACAACCTTAATCCTACTATAATAGAAAAAAAAGTTTTGAATTCTCATTTAAAATTCATTTACAACCTGCATCGTTTGGAACCCTTATTTTTATGACTTCTGTGAGCATCTGGAAATATATTAGGAGATTTTTAACTTTTTTGCAGAAAATATATTAGTTTTTAATAAAAGAAAATCATATCACTGATTTTTTCCCTTTGAAACGGTAACCATTATTGTGCAAAAAACGTGACCAACATTTCATTTTGAGAATGAAATTTCTAAAGCATTAATAAAATGCTACAAAAATTATTTTAAGGTACTACAAAAAGTAATTTGAAATGCTATACAAAAAGTATTTAAAGACGTTTATTCATCAAAATTAACAGTATGATATAAAAACTCAAAGACGACATTTGCTGAAGTTATTCAAGTATGTTAGTAGAGCCATTTCGATTAATTATCGCTATAACTATTAAACCAGAAAGATGATACAAATATTTTATTATTATTTTAAGATAGTAAAAAAGTAACATTTAATACATTACGTATAATAAATATTAAATGAGCAAAATAATAGATGTCATATTTTATTTTATTTAGCTTTATTTTAAATTAATCATACAATTATATTGATACAGCAATTTAAATTAAAATATAGTAAAGACTCAATATCTTAACCATGGCTGTGAAATGAAAACTAATTTTAAGCAGATTAATAATAACTTTATCAAAGGATTGTAAGTTTATATTCAAAAAAAAGTATTTAGCATATTATTTTGATATTTTTTAAATTACTGATTAAATACAACTAACGTATCAATAATCAAATTATGAATTGAAAAATATTCTGGTCAGTTTTATAAAAACATATTTTGTACGTAATTTTTACATTTAATATTCTTAATAATATCATTTTGTAAAACACAATTTCCCATCATTCCCCTTTTCCAAAAATTTCAAATGATTTTCCTTTAATCATGAAACATTTCACCTAATAGATTTTATTTATATCCTTCATGTTCCCTTGAATGAAACAAAGTTTTCAAGATCTTTATTTTATTTTAATTTATTGCCATGTAATTGATACATTTAATTATTTAACGACGATTCACAATCATATATACAACGATTTAATAACACTTTTTCTGATGGAATACGCCAAATAGTTTGTTATGTTGCATAAAATATTCAATGCATAATTTGACTTTAATACACAATAAAATTTATAATTTTTTTTTTTTTTTTTTTTTTTTTTTTTTACAAATTTACGTTAAGAAATAGAATTTATGAATTATTGAATTCAAAACTAGAGTAAGTAAAAATATTCATTTTCCTTTATACGAAAATTTAAATATTTTATTACCACCACCAAATAACAGAATTCAGTAATTTTTTTAGAAATAGAGCACAATATTTTTCGTAAAATTACAATGGGAATTTTTTACTTATTAATTTAATTTTCAAAAGGAGTATGTGTTTCCAAAATATTATTATTTTCAAAAATGTATGAAGTAAACATTCGCTCATCTCTTTTAAAAAATATGTTTGGTGCTGCCATCTATCATAGTTGCAAATAACTTCATCAACTCTATAACTTTACATTACAATTTCTCGATTTAATGTACTTTTAACTAAAAGTGTAAGAAAAAAATGTTTTATTTGTTTAAAAATATGCGATAATTGTAAACACGAATTAACCCCTTAACCATCTGGGGTTCGGTGAATAAAGTGCATCATTTTTGCTTCACGGTGGCAACATAGTTTTGGCTTTCACTGCAATGCAAGTTTTTCCCCCTTTCGCACCTGTCAAGAAAACAAAAGTCTCTAATTCTTGATGGGACGTATTTCCGTTATACTCTGGACCACCTCACAATAATCGCATTCTAATGACTTACATCGGGGAAGTCCATTAATCGCTGTCAGCTGTAGAAACCCACATGTGCTCACAGTTTGCTTTGTGTGAATGTTCTGCTCAAATATTCCTTCAAGTTCTTATAATAATTTTTTATTACACTAAATATGAATTTTTATTTAATTATTTTGTAAATTATTATCAGGAAATTTAATTTATTTCCAAGCAGTTTTTATATTTAAAAAAAATCTTATAAGCAATTAAAAATATATAAGATAGCCATCACAATGAATATCGTAATATAAAATAATTCCAATAATTACTTTTTATTAGAAATCAGAAAAATGTTTTTAATTTCCCAGATATTTAAAAATGTATTGATTTTAAGTAGCTGTAATAATTAGTTAATTTGCTGTTTATTTGTAATTGGTAATCCTTGCAGATACTTTTCAAAGTCAATATTATATTTTTAAAATCATCAAATAGTTTTCAAAATCATTAAAAGAAACGTTTCTGTTACTTTAATGCATACAGATTGACGAATTTAGCTATTGTATATTTTTAATAATTTAAAATATAAAAAGCTAACTTAATTACCAAACAATAATTTTATAGTATATAGTAAGCTACTTACAACAGAAAATTTTGGCGAAAATTTTGAAAGCAAATTTTTCATATTAAATTCCTCGTACTGAAAGATTTTCGTTTCTAATTATGTAAAAAATATCACTCCATACAAGAACCCGTAGTGTTACTATATATCTTTTAATATTTCTTAAATTGTTTTACACAAATACTAATGCGTCTCTCGCATGAATATTTGTTTTTCAAAAGGAGAAAAATATCAAAAATATAAAAACAGGAACACCTTAACATTATTGTTTACAATATGTATTTTAATAATTGAATATTTAATATAGAACTTGTCAATATCACATTTTTCACATATTCAAATTATCCCTACATTAACTATTTTTTGCCTTCACTCAATTGTAACTTCTTTAAAATGCAAATCATTACAAGCTCTAAAATTAGAGGAATATTTTTTTAAAGTACTTTTTAATACAATAATGATTTAACTTCAATCTTCTTTTGATGGTTATAAATGAAAATATATAGCTAATTTTGATTTGGTTAATCAAATATATTTAAATAGTTTTGATTAATGAAGTAAATATTCCCAAAATTAATTTTTGTAAACATAAATTCACTTACCAGAAATGAATACTTTATCTAGTTTGAAAGTATTAATTTTGCATGAAGTTTAATCTGTTAAAAAACCATATCATAATTTATTAATTTATCACAAAAATAAAATTTAATTCTTATGTTAGAATCATCTTATTGAAGATCAAATTATTTAGCTTTAATATTAGAATTAAGTCATTGAACTTTATTTTCGAAAATATACTAAAGGAATAAAAAAGCCATAACGTAGTGCTTATTTGAAATATTCTGATTCAAGAAGTTGAAAGTATAATCTTTAGTGCAAAGCTGTTAGATATTGAAGTATATGAGAAATAAGCTTAATACTTAAGATGTAATCACTAAATTAGTAAATGAAAATATTTCTTTTCCTTGATAAAGGAGATTTCATATTTTCTGTAAGTAACTTTAACTTTAATTTAATGATTTTAAATTATACTTATACAAAACATAAGTTTAAAATATCCTTACTTTTACAAAAAAAAAATTTAAATAATTTGCTAACACACAATAAAGACATGAACTAATTTAACATGTTCTCGGCTGTTTTCGTTTTACGGAAAACGTTTTGTGAATACTAAAGTCAAACATTTTTTAAATATTTAAATTTGATCATTTGTTTATGGTGAAATCACACATATTATAATGTTTCTGAAACATAAATGCATTTCTTAAATATTTAAGGGAAAATTTTCAGTAATTTTTCTGAAATTAGCTGTTCTTGATGTATTTTAATATCATTTGCCAGTCCTATACCAAAATATAAATTTAGTGAAAGTGTTAATCAAAATTAAAATTTTCTTGCTAAAAATAACAGCTTCCTTGTAAAGTTTTAGATCATAACAAAATTATATAATTTTATGTGGAATAATGAAAAACATAAGTCCCATTCTAAAGTTCAAAAATAGTTATGTAAGAAGATTTATTCTTTCCTATTTTTCAATTACCTTGATCTTGGTATTTTAGCCAATGCTTGAAATATGTGTACTGAAAATTTGAATAGTGTGAAACTAACAACAATATGAAAAATTTTCAAAATATATTTAGTCAAATTCTAGAGTAAACAGAAAATTAATGCACATGTAGTTAATTTTAAATTGTTTACAAATAGAGTAAAGATAGCAGAATGATAGATTGGTGTTTCTGATTATATCAATTTGACAATAGGATTGACAAATGCCTAACTAGTGGAACTTGGGAATTTTTTCAAATTCTGTGGGAAACCGATAAATGTAAATTTAAATCAAATGTAGAACTGGTGTAGTGGATGCACATTTCCAATTGAATTATCTTGGAAACATCCATTTCATGATGTATTCCAGGTGAGCGTGTCAATAAAACGCTTTCAGTTGGCCAGAACAAATTATTGAAATGCCATTTTGTCACTTCCCTATTCTTGTTATATATATATATATATATATATATATATATATATATATATATATATATATATATATATATATATATATATATATATATATATATATATATATATATATATATATATATATATATATATATATATATATATATATATATATATATATATATATATATATATATATATATATATATATATATATATATATATATATATATATATATATATATATATATATATATATATATATAGACAAATATATATATATACATATATAGACAAATATATATCGTGCTTTTTCACTGTAAGAAGATATTCTAGCTGCTAATTGTATATATGAAAATATTACCAGCTTACGAATATTATGTCTGATTCAAGCAGTGAAGAAAAATTTTATATTTATTATGAAGATAACTCCTCGAACATGGACTGTAAATTCGATGATTTTTCTGGGGCTAGAAATTGGTACCCAGTCAACAGTTAAAAAATTTTGTAAGCATTTAAAATGAGTAATTAGTAGCAAGTTAATCAATTTATAAGCTAAAATTAGGTACATTGTGAAATTAAATAATACCCGAGAAAATTACAAAGATTAATTATTCGTAGAACAAAATATATAATCTAATTTTAATAAAATGTATTTCTAAAAAGTGAAAGAACTTCTTATAATTTTATTTTATTAAGATTAGATTATATATTTTGTTCAAAAACCATTGCAGAATTGTTTAAAATACTAAATTCATTCAAAACTTAAAAAAAAAATAGCGTCTAATTTATTGCTTATTTTAACCCGTCTAATTAAAAAAAAAATTTTAACATTTGAAAATTTCATATTTTTGAACAAATTAAGTAAACAAATTTCTTATATTTTAACCTTGTCGCCAAGTCACATATTTTTATACAAAACTAAAAAGTATTAGTAATTTAAAAACTTGATAAAAAAAAAGTGAAAATTAGTATTATATCCGTTGCTTATAATTTTCAATTGTTAGATAGCCTTTAATTACTAAAACTAAATGCGAATATAGAAGAGTAAAACGTAAATAGCTCTTTCTTCCTTGAAACAGTTTTGGTTTTCGCTGGCTTTAGTTAAATCAACCGTGACCGTTCAGTAAATAAGTTCCCCAACTACGATTTCACGGTAATCTGTTAATTCTGGGGGATGAATTTGAAGCATTGCAGTGATGCCAGTTGCCCCTACCAAGGGGCTTGGGATAGCCGGAAAACGCACAAAATTGTTTGCCCGAGTTACCTCGGGATAGCCGGTTAAGAGGTTTAAAGAAACAAAATATTAAAAAAAATAAAAATTATAAAAATTAAAATTAAACTTTTATTTTTTAAAATATATAATTTAAAAGTACGATATATATATAACATCAATGTCAAAATATTTCAATGATTTTATTAATATTTATTTTAATCCAAACACAGCATATCTATAATAAGTTGAACTAAAGTAACTATTACAAACTATGCTAATATTTCAATATTAAAAATGGTATAAATAGTAATGAAAATGTAAAATTTAGGCCAAATGTGTACTAAATTTACCAAGAATTGTAAAGTATTAATTTAATTTTATACAACAATCCGTTAATACTAAACATTATTGAACTGCAGTGATAAAACTAAAGAACTAGTCACACTATATGTATGTCTATATCTATTAAATTACGCACAAAACAATATAAAATTACTAGATGTACAACATGCCCAACATATTTTAATTTGAAGAGTAAACGATATGAATTATATTTCAAGGTATTCAAACCTGTCACCCATCATGCTATGAAAGTTAATAAAAATTATTTGCTCATACTAGTAAATTCTATAAACACTATCATACATCATGCTCAATTCACTTCAACATTCCTTATCCATGCTATTCATGAAATCATACTTTTACTTGAAAAATAATTTTTTGAATGATATCAAGTATATTATGCAGAAAAAATTAATTTTATGAAAATAAAATTCCATATTTTGTTATCTCAAAAGACAAAATAATGAATTGTTAGTGTCAATAAATTTCTATGTATGAATGCTCATGCAAAAGTATGAAGTTTTGATGATAAAAGCTGATTCAATTCAAAATTGTTTTTATTTAAAGTAATATTAACGATTTTGTAATAAATGGGATGAAATCATAGGTTAGGAACGAAAATTTGTGTGAGAAACAACGGTTAAAGTTCGAGGTTAGTATGATTTGAATTTAATCTTTCGAGATGGTTTAAAATAAACAATTTTTTCATTTGTATTCTAAAATGTAAACTGAGATTTAATTGCATTAAATACTTGTATGAAGTGAGGCTTAATGGCATTAAATTCTTATGTGAAGTGTGTTAAAATTGTGTTTGTCACAACGCTTGCTTATGATGCCATCCGCCTTTGTAATACATTTCAGCAATGTATGATTTGTATGGTGATTTATATAATTGACCTCACACCAAAAGTAAGCAGGTATAAAAGTCATTGGCGTATTATTTCATAATTTAACTTCACATTATTTATTTTGTCACCATATTTAATCATATTATTTCTTTATTCAACGGAGATGAGCTAACGTGAATTTGGCCTGCAAAGGTATGCTCAAAAAGTTTACTGGTTCAGTTGCCAAACAATCATATGTAAAGATATTTTGACGTGATATATCATTATCGCATACTCATTCTCATACCGGTATCTCAATAATTCCTGTAGAAAAACAAAATAGGAAATGTTTATGAAGATATTAGTTCAAATGGGAAAGTAATAAATAATAAACTCCTTTTTTGTAGACGTAAGATTTGAATAATTCAATTTATGTCAGCACTGCGGTTACGTGAATGTGATAGATGTACTATATTATCGTTCGATATTTCTTATAAACTTTAATACCTGGTTTAATTTCAGTGGAAATGAGCTGAAATGTTTATATTTGTGTAGAAAGAAATCTAGTTGTTGAATGACTTTGAAGAATCAAATACCTGTTCCAATACAGATATCCCAAATGTATGCAGATAACATCAAATATCTCTAAAGATTATTATTCTATTGTTGCTGTTGCTTATCTCCAAGGGTCTGACGGAGTCAGATCAAATCTAGGAATCCGTTGACTGAGAGAAAATCGATGACAAGGAGGGGAGAAGTGTAGATTTCACCCCTTAGAGTATTCATACAATTCAGGATATGCTCAGGAGAAGCTTGGTGCCCATGGCATTTAGGACAGAGGGGGAAGGTCTTGTTACCCGCTATAAAAGTGAGGCATTTCAGGTGGCCAGAGGCGAGATGTGCCAGGCAAATGCTGGATTTCCTATCACAGGAAAGAGCCAGAGAAAGTCCCGGCTTTCTACCCTTGTAGAAGTAGTGAGTCAAAGATACCTGTAAATCGGTTTTAATGTGGGCTTTTCTCAGGGAAAAGAGTTCTAGGTAGGTATGTGCGGAAGAAGAAGGAGCAGGATGACCTGAGCCGTCCTTTGCTAAAGTGTCTGCTATTTCATTGCCTCCAATGTTCACGTGAGACGGGATGCATTGAAAATGGATATTATGTTGAAGGGAGACAATTTTAAGCTTGTGTGGAATAGAAAGGCTTGTTTGGTCTTCCAAGCATGTCCAATTTTGCAGATGCTGAATTGAACTACGGCTCTCAGTTAATATCCAGACATCACTATAATTTTCGTTTTTTGGACTACAAAAGTTGCACTGTTCTCCCTGTGAATCAGTTGACAAAAGATTATAATGCTATTGGGAATATATGAATAAATAGAATCCTTTGTTTTTGTGGAGTTAAAAACAATGTTTTTAATTTTAAATTGACGAATATCTTTTATGTGTTCCTAAAGCAGTATCCGAAATATGGGAGATTTTTAACACAATCATTATGTTTCCGGATAAGAAATTCTAGTGGAAACAGATAAAATGGCCATTGATAAAATTTGTATGTGCGTATTAAATAATATTATTTTTATTTTAAATTAACAAGAGAGAGAGTATCATGTACTTGTTCCAAACGAAATATCCCAAGTACGGGAAAATAAAACAATATCAAATATTTTTTCAAAGGAGTGATTCTTATGGGTATTGACAACATAACAATTATCTTTCTTATTTTAATTATTAAGAAATATCGATTTTTCTTAATTCGAAGTAAAAAGTATGGTATTCCTGTTTTCATAATGATAATTCAAGTACGGAAGTATTAAGCAACTTTTGAGATGTGTTTAAAAAATTATGAAAGCAAAAGAAATAGTAAATATTTTAATGTATATTTATAAAGCATATTTTAAGATTTTGATAAAATATCTTATGAAGTATGTAAATATACATATTTCACTACATTGTGTAAATCTCTTTTAATTGTGATAAGTAAATCAGTTGTGCTCAATAAGTCAAATTCATTTCTTATAAATACATCAGTTATTAGTCAATATGTTTGCACTAAATAATTTATTAATTGATCATTAATTTATAATTCTAATCAATTTATTATGTTATTATTTATAATTCTAAAATCAATTTATTATGTTATTGTTTATGTTATAAACATTTTTTAAATCACTGCTTTTCTAAAGTGATAATCAAGTTATAAATTTAGACTTTAAATCCCAAGAATTTAAAATACTGATTTTTAATTTATAAATATTCCTCATGAGTTAGTTTATTTTTCAATCGCACAGTAAAATTTGCTTTTAAACTTTACAAAATAAACAATATTGGCATCTGTCGCTAAATACTTCTGATGAATTAGTCAAATTATATTTCATTTCTTTATCAAATAGTAAAATTTCACTTAAACCCCCTAAAATAAATGGTATTGACTTTTATTTATAAATACTTTTCGTAAATGAGTGTTCATTTCCTAATTCTCTAGCTTCCTTACGTCTCATTTTAGTCCGGAAAGTGTAGAAAAAGAAGGTGATGTAAGTGCAAAATGTTTTCTCTGCAGTGCTTCGTGGTATGTGGTCAAAATAAAAAAATCTAATCCTTGCTGTCGTCAAATGTGATGAAGGAAAAAAAAGAAAAAAAGATAGAAAGTTGCAGTGACAAATGTGGTCTCAATCAACTTACCCATGTCGGCTCTTGGTGTAGAGGAAGAGCGACTTTCCCCAAAATCTTTAACTACAGAAAGGGAAATAAAGAATTTACATTTGAAAGACATTTCACACACATTGCAAAGAATTCTTCTATTATCTCGGAACTGAGAGTAAAAAACAGCGGGCGGAGAAATTAAGTCCTTCATTAATTGTAAACAATTAAATTATTTTAAAAATTCATATCCTTAACTAATTAAAATGTTGTTATCGATTAATAACGAGTAATTTTTAACGTGTAAAGATTTCAAACCGTAATTTTTTAAACATTTTTATTATATATTTACAAAGAAAATTATTATTTCATTTTTATATTATTATTGTATTGAATTAATTAAATTAATATAATCATAAATAATAATTACTTAAAAAAAATTTGAAAGTCGATATATTTATTTGAAATAATTCTTATGATGAATATTTATTTGAAATATTTCTTATTCCACAAACTTAATCATTGTCCTATTGAATTCTATATTATATTTTCTAAAATTATTTACTAGATATATTTTTTACAATTATTTATTGAAGTTTATAAAATTTAAGAGAAAAATTCATTAAATATAAGAATAATAATGATAATCTTCTATAATATATTTATTTACAGTAGTTCTCATTTGGAATAATATTTAAAACTTTATCTATTAATTTTTAATGATTGCTTATTTTACACAATCATATTATTTATTATCTGTGTATAATATTTCAATTATTCTGAGTTTAAATTGCTTTATTTAGAATTAATTTTTTTCAATGTTATTTCTGTGGTATATCTTAAAAAAAATTCTCAATTCTTTGTCATTCTTTAGAAATCTACAAATGCATTTGGTAGATCTCTTATTTCATAAGCTTCTTATTACAAAATTATATTCAATTCGTACATGTAAAAAGAAATTTGGGTAAAATCCTAGTATACGTAACATGTTTTGTGTTACTTTAAAAATATGGCCAACGGCAAAATGAGACGTTGACGTTAGTATATCCAAACTGTCACAAACAACAAAAGATTTTTTTTTAATTTTATTTTTAACGACAGACATCCAGAACTGGCACAAATAAAAACAAGGAAAAGGTTAATCTCAAAATAGTAAATGAATACAATGAAAAACAACATATAAATCATAAATGAAAATGCTTTAAAACAATATAGTAAACGCAAAATGGTTAAGAAGCTATAACCCACCGAGTCTTGCCAGATCACAAACTTTATCGCCTTCCTAAATGTCGCTAAACATTGCTAATATCGCCAAATCAATTGCGTTACGTATACTATGATTAATCCGAAATTCGCAAGCATAACATTACGTGTATAATCAAGCTCACATATTCTCAAAGATTATAGAGTTGTTTTTAAATCAAAGTATTGTGTAAATTTACTTGAATGAGTATTCTAACTGAAATTTAACAGTGAAATACATATACTTCAGTGCATGCTAAGTTTTTTCATTAGTTTCCTAAAACACTTAACAAATCTTGACTTAAACTCTTATTTTTCTTATTAAAACATACCTTCTTTCTTAGTACTTAAAAACTCAACTACATAATTTTATTTTTACCAAAAATGTTATCTAAAATTTCAAAAACAATAGATTTCAGAAAAGCATTTCTAACTAATAGATATACTTATATATATATATATATATATATATATATATATATATATATATATATATATATATATATATATATATATAAGCAAATTTTAATAAAAGCAAAACAAAACTCGTTTCATATACAGTCTTGTCAAAACATTCGAAAACAAACTCGCATTTTATTTCTTTTTATCGAAATATGTCTATTTTCTTAACATCATTTTTGTTATTTATTTTCCCAAAAAAGTCCGATTTTTGTATGAAGATTATCCCAGTTTCCAAGGGCTTATTTTATGTCAAATTATTCGAATCCATTATTATTTAGAAGCCTTGTTTTTTTGTGGGTCTAAACAATATACAATATTTCCAAAACATATATAATAACATTTTATTCATGTTTTATTCTAAGAAATATGACGTATATATTTTTTTATGGTATTGGTAATCTAAAATACCAAACTCTGATGATGACAGGTGAATTTTACAAAAGTTTCATAAAAATTCACATTATATATTTCTCATTCTTTCTAATCTTTTATTCTTGTTCCCATTAGGTATATTTCTTTACGTTATATTCCTATTTCTCATTGTTTGAAATTTTTCATTACTTTCACATAAATATAGCAATTATTAATGCTTATTAGTCATTCACAAAGCAAGATTTCATTAATATTATTTATATCAACTTTTTATTCACATTATCAAAATTTTAAAATATATTCCTCGATATTCTCTTTTACACAGAGATTTACAAATGGTTATTCTTATTACATTATTTTTACTAAGTTATTATATTTGTAAGTATATTCGCATGAACTTTTTTAAACAGTGAAATTTTTTACAGGCATTATAGTATAATTTGTCATGTGAATGCAGTTTTATGAATATATTATTAATAATATATTGTTAATAACATTTCAGACATATTTTCAAAATAGTTTTAGCATTTTTATTAATTTACATTTGTTACAGATTCCCATATATGCATTTAAATACCATTATATTTTCACACTCATTATATTGTGTCATATTAAGAAACATATGTCTTAATTTTATAAAGGTAAGAATTATGCATTTCGGGATTTAATCAATAACAACAAAGTGACGCGATAGAATTATTAATCCTAAATGCCAATTTCTATTATTCATACATTTTGTTGCAAACCCACTAGAAGAGGGAGCAGATAAATTGCAAATCACAACTCACCTGGGCCACTTTTTCCCCCACGTGGTGCTTGCTGTGAGCCTGCATATCCCTGAGAAACTTGGACGTGGTGGAGGACTGGCTGTTATCCTTTCCCCCCGGCCGTCCCCCGATGATGCCCCCCTCTGGGGTGTCATTGCTGATGGAAGGGGACTTATGCCGGAACCGGGGCAGGTCCGAGTCTGAAGACGCGTTTGGAAGAGACTTCACCAGATTGTTAGCAGTCGCTGAGGAAGAAATTCACACAAAAATCACTTTAGGAGCATACATTTCATTTCATATCAATGCTAATTTTAAGTTTTGGAAATCAAAACTGTTGAAATATTTAACGACAAAATTCATGAAAAAAATTTAAATTTTTTATTTTATTTTAACATTTAAGATACTTAAATTCTTAAAATATTTAAAATTTTCAATTATTTTAAATTCTGAAAAACTATTGATAATAATTTATTTCTGCATTTTAGAAATTAAAATTTTTCAATTTTTAATAAATAATTTCCGAAATTTTCAAATTTTGATCGCTGTTCTTATGAAGTTATTTTAAATTTTGGAAATTAAAATTAAACTATTTAATGAAAAACTTTCCAAATTAATCAAATTCTAGTTGTGAAATAATTTTACAATTTAAAAACAAAATTGTTTATTTATTTAATGATAAAGAGTTTCCAAACATTTTACTTTCTGGAAAGTGTTTATATGAAATTATTTTATATTTTAAAAATCAAAATTCTTGAAACATTTGATGAAAAAATTTAAAAACATTTCAAATTCTGTTAATTGTTCAAATGAAATCCTTTTACATTAAAGAAATGAAATTTATTATATTATTTAATGCTCAAGATAGAGAGTATTTAAAACTTTAATAACTATTCATGTGAGTTTATATTGCGTTTTAAAAATCAAAATTATAAATTATTTAATAACAACGTTTCAAAATATTTCAGATTATAATAACTGTTTCTATGAAATTATTTTTATAATTTTAATTTCTTAAACATAAAATTAATTTGCATAAAAATATTAAAATTTCCAATGTTCTCAAAGAATTTCGTAAAATTCTGGATAATAAATGTTTTTAAATAGTTTATATTTCTAAATCAGTTGATATGAGTGGAAAGAAATTTTCTCCAGTTTGCCGCTGAAAAACTGACGATTACATTCTAACATTAAAATTGCTATAAAGTCATAGAAACTGAAGTTTCTAGGAGTGAAAAAATATCAAGTTTATGGTAGTAACAATTCAATTGTTTAATTCTTCAACTTAAAGAACAAATTTAAAAATGAAAACCACTGAATAATTTCATGAAAACACATTTTCGAATGTTTCTTATTTTAATAACAATTTATATAGATTCATTTTATGTTTCAAAAATCAATAATGTTGAATTATTTAATGAAGTTTTATGAGAATATTTAAAATTTTAGTAACTATTGACGTAAACGGATCTGCAATTTCAGAAATATAGAATGATAATTGATTAAAATGTGCTTTAAAATATTTGAAATATTCTTGAAGCTGAAAATTTAAACAATTGGATTGTTACTACCATAAACTTGATATTTTTTAATTACTAGCAACTTCAGTTTCTATGACTTTCCAGCAATTTTAATGTTAAAATTTAATCGTCACTTTTTCAGCGGCAACTGGAGAAAATTTCTTTTCACTCATATCAACTGATTTAGAAATATAAACTATTTAAAAACATTTATTGTGAATAATTTTACGAAATTCTTTGAGAAAATTTGAAATTTTAATAATTTTATGCAAATTAATTTTATGTTTAATAAATCAAAATTATTAAAACTTTGCAATTAAAATATTGGATAAAATATCAAGTTTTAATAACTACGTTGAAAATTTATTTTATATTTTTGAATGCAAAAGTGATGAATTATTTAATACAGATGTGTTGAGTTTGCTTTCAATAAATTTCCTGTAAGAATGTACTTCTTATCTACAAGCATTTTTCAGCTAGTATTAGTACACTTTTTTCTTATAAATATTATAAGCGCAATACTGTGTGCTTTATAATATCAATAATCTGATAAAAATTTTACAAATTTTTGCGCAGTAACATTAATGTTACATTTACATTTATGTTGTTGTTATCTGTATTGATGCAGTTTGAATCATCATACCTAAAACAACAAAACAGAAATTCATCATTTAATTATTTAAAAAAACATTGTATTTAAATTGTGATATTAGGCCGATAGATTGAATTCGTAGAATAATAATGATATCTTATTATTTATAGTAATTTAAATTCCTCTGTTTCCAGCAATTTTGACATTAAAATTATCATCAATTTTTCAGACAATCAAATAAATAAAGCAAATCATAAATTTCTGAATTTCATTTATCTTTTGTAATTCTGTTTTTTTTTTTTTATCATTTATATATAATATTAACACGTGAAATTATGATAGCTATATTAATTATTTTAGTCTTTACTTTTTTTCTCATTAAGAATATTTCAAAATATTAAACCTGATTCATAGTATAAAGTAAGGAATTGATGAAAATTAACTGATATTTTTTTTTAATTTTACAAATATTTCTTTAGAAATTTAATTATTGCACTTTGATTAATTAATGTATGAAAAGATCAATGAAATTAAAAATTGATTCAGGTAAGTAATATAAATAATAAATAAACCAAAACAATATTTTATAACATTTCAGATCAATTATGATATGAAATGTCATAAAATATTATAAATATTAATTGATGAAAAATTATTTTAAATACTAATTGATGTTAAATTATTCAAACATTTCAATTTTTTGATGAATATATTAATACATGTATCAATTAAATTAAGAATTAATAATTCAAATAAGTAATTAGCATATAGAAAATAAATCAAAACAACATTTAAATTATATTTTAGATCAATTATGTGATTATTTATATTATTAAAATATTAAACATTTGAATGTTTTATAAATTTATTGAATAAAAATATATTGTAATAATTATTAAATGTATACAATAGCTTTCAAATGTGAGTTCATTATCTTTTTAAAATATTTTTTTATATTTTACTAAATATATATAAAATATATTTTTAAGGGATATGTTTCGTATGTTTTTATTTCCTATTATTTTGTTTTTTATTATATTATAAAGCACACATATTGATATTATAAAGCACACAGTATTGCGCTTATAATATTTATAAGAAAATATATTTTTAAGGGATATGTTTCGTATGTTTTATTTCCTATTATTTTGTTTTTTATTGTTAAAATAACTAAAACAATTCTTTAAGAAAAGAATATATTTACATAATATTTTACACAATAATGTATGGGTTTTGGTAAAACATTTTGCTTTCTTCGTTTATATTCTTAAAGAATAAGTGTAGATTTCAATTTAAATAGAATAAAAAATAAGAATAAAGATAAAAATAGCAAGAAAAGATACCTAGACAAATGAAATAATTAACATTTTTATTTATAATTCCTATATTTAGATAAGTATTGAAAAGTAATTTTTGAAGTAGTACCACATAACAAACCTCAATTACTTGTGGTGCTGCCATCTGTGATTCTTCTACATAACTATATATCCCAAAGCTACCTCCAAATATTAAAAAATATGCATTTAATAATATATTATTCTAAATATCTTTTTTCTGATCAGTTCATGAATAAACAAAAATTATATAAATTTAGGTAGTTATTCTATTTTTTATTTATTAAATTAAATGTTTCTAAATGAGTTTATATTTTTAATTTGGTGTTCTGTTATCTTCTTTCACTTATCCATACATACTTATATGTATAGATATTTTAATTTTATATCTGTTCATCGTATATTTGTACCTATACAGATGTATTAAACTCAATAAAATGAAGTATTATTCAATAATCAACTTTTAAATAGTATGTTTTTCAAATTATACATTTTTTTAAAGATTTTTTTCAACAAAAACTACAAATTAATTTTACTTTTAAGAAAAAACTAAAAAAGAAAGATATACGATAAAAATTCACTATTATAACAAAAATCTTGAATTTTAGACAACAATTTCGTTACTCCTAAAATAATTTAATTCCATCTGCTAACTTGAAGAAATAAGTTAAAAAGTAAAATGTGAAATCCTTTAAGTAAAAGATTTTGTGAGCACTAGAATCGCTTAAGCAGAAAATATTTCGGCATCAAGCAATTGAATTTACCTTTTTGAGTTGCGATTGAAAATTCACAGTGCCTCTTCAGGTCAGGCTGCGAAACAGCAAAGTCGGGTTGTCGCGCTAAACACAAAACATGGTAATCATTTTCCAAAAAAGAGACTTTCAACACTGCCTCAACTATGCCTAGATTGTTTGAGAAGACGGACAAATATGTTTATTCGACAAATCATTTTCATTTACTGGATAGCATACGCTACTTTTCATGAACAAATTGGCAAACATAAGTGTGTTCAAATGGCAAAGAAAATAAAAAATTAGCAAGCTGTGAATACTTCTCTAATCATATTATATTTCTGAGAAAGTTTTGAGATATATTACCTAGAACACGAAATTGTTTCAATAAAATTGGTTTTCTGAAGTTTTTATTTTATTTTAAAATTATTTTTAATTATTTATTTTAAAATTATTTTAATTAGGTTTAATGATTAAAAAATGTTTAAATTATTCTAATTTTGAAATCATTTTTGTGATAAATATACATTTCTAATATTCAATGCTTCTTAAAAAATAATTTCATTGGGTCAGATTTTTTTTACTCAAAAATATAAAAGTAAATTGTGTATTTTTTATATCAAAAGAGTAATTTTAAAGTGACAATATGGCATTTCCCACAATACACAATAGCTTTTACTCTTAACATTTATAAAACATGCTTTATTTAATTTGTTTTTTAAGAACTTAGTTCTAAATTTACATAAAAGAATGCATCATTTAATGTGATTATATAAATTACAATGGCACGAAGTAAAGTTCAATTAAATAACTGTAAATTAAACCATATATATATATATATATATTTTAAAAAATATCAGTTATATATTGATGTAATAAAATTGCTCTCAAAATTCTGAAAGTAATAGCTTAAAATTTTAAAATATTTATTTTTTTAAAAAATTATGTGATTATACAATTAATGAATTACTATTACACAGAGCAGAAATGAGTAATTTTACAAAAAAAATTACATTTCCTTATACTTTTATTTAGATTTCTAAGTTATATGGAGTGGTCACATTTCTATGTAATATTCATAGCTTCATATGAGTTTTGTTTATAAGCTAATAAATCATTTTATCCGTCTTTAGTGATTTTAGAATTTTTTGTATTTTTCGGTAAATGAAATAAAATATCATGCTTTAATACTTATTTCTAATTTTAAAACTATTTCATCCACTCTTTAAAATTGATTTTTCAAATTTATAAAAGTAATTTATTAAAAGACTACAATTGGAAACAGGAATTAAATTTTCTGAACAATAAACATATTTGCCATCTTCTACATTCAGAAAAACACGTAAACATTTTAAAACTTACTTAAAAATTATTTTGCTGCAGGTATGAATATGTCTCTCAAATATCATAGCATTAAGCGTGCTAGTGATTGCTAAACTAGATGGCATCTTCACTAAATTCAAGAAAATATGTATATTTCTATCTAAACCCCTAAAACCTACAGCTGAAAGTAAAGTGCAAAAACAGTAAAGGTGATAGTGGATTTAAAGTGCAAATTAAAAATTCCAGTTTTATGCACAGATGCTTTTGAGAAAATATACAAAAATATTCGAGTCATTTTCACTTCTTATACCATTAAATTTTACTTTTTTTAATTTTTATTATTTAAATTAGTAAAATTAACAATAATTCAAAAAACGTTTAAGAGAATCTTAAGAAAAAAATTTTTTTAAAGTTGATTTTTAACCTGGCACAATTGAAAGCATTAAATTTATGAAAAAAAAATTTAACATTATCATTTTGCTTTATGTGAAACATGTTTTTATAATAAAATATTACATAGTGTATCAAAATCCATGTTGCTAAATTTGAAATGTAAATAAATGTAAAACACTTTGATTTTAATTTTTCAAAATGGTTTTATTTTCATTATCAAAAATAAACGCTTTCATTTATTACAAATATATTGAAATAATTTTTCCTATTCAGTTTCTTAACTTTCTGACAAGAATTAGTGAAACAAAAAATAATGAATGCAGTATAATGTGACAAATCTAGAGAAAGAATAGAAAAGCAGAAATGTCAAATTTGGCAGGAAATCAGCAATTTGGCCAACCGATGTTTCAAAATAGACCGAAACTTGGCGACAAAATTAAAGGACATTACAAAGTTTCCTAACTTTCTGACAAGAATTAGCAAAACGAAAAATAATGAACTGAGTATAATGTGACAAACCTAGAGGAAGTAAAAAAAAGATAGAAATGTCAAATTTGGAAAGAAGTCGCTAATTTGGCCAACCGATGTTCCAAAATCAATTGAAACTTGGCGACAAAACTAAAGGACATTACAAAGATATTTTAAAAACATTTTGAAATTTGCCTGGAATATCCTAGATAACAGGCAAAACTCATTTACATTTCCCTGACAACTGAGTGTATCAGATTACATTGAGCTCGAACATGGTGAAATACAGCGCTCTGTTCTAAAGTTGTACTTACTTTAAAAGTCTGAATTCTCAAATTTTGCAGATTCTTTCAAAACAAACAGTTTTTAGCATGTATTCAAATGTATTTTTGAATTTCTACTTGTATTTTTATTTAATTGGGAAAAAAGTTTTTTATTAACTTACTACGAATACTTATTTTGAAATTATAAATCGTTTAGAATGTAGAACTGTGATTTCTTTGAGTGCATGTAAACATTAGTTAAAGCTATGTATAGTAAATAGATCATAACCTGGACAACTAGATTTTTATAGGTTTAAAGTAAAAATCCATTGAGTTTCTGTCTTTGTATCGATTAAGGACCATTTATAAAAATTCAAACTCTTATGTTCTTGATTTTATTGTCCACAAAAGCGCTCAAAATCCTCCAGCCTTATTTTGGAAACATTAAAGGAAATGCCATCTGTAATCAACAATAATAGTTGAGCTCTAACAGTATAACATGTTACTGGAAATGTAAAACAAGCTATAAAATTTTAAAATTAATTATTGAAGCGAAAATTCAAAATGAAATCAGATCGAACTCAATTAAAATAAGAACTTGTAGGGAAAGTTTTAATCTGTTCTATGAAGGAATGCTTGATATCACTGCCGGAATTATATCTTTTAATAGATAAATTTTAACACACAAAAGTTTTGGTTTGTTTGTCGCTCAACCATCATTTTTTTGCACACGAGGCTAAAATTAGACCGGAATCTACGATTTAAAGGGGATTCCGAACCACTACAAAGGTCCATGTCCTAAATCGGATTCAAACCCACGAACTGTAAAACCGAAGGCAAGAGCGCTAACCATTCGGCTGCCATCTTGGATTTAACATAAGGGAAACCCACAAGGTGAAAATCTTAATAAAATGAAAGATTTATGAAATCCTATCTAAATTTGTGAAAACAACATCTAATTAATTAAAGTAATTATTTAGTATTATTAAAATAAAAGTTATTCATATAAATTAAATGTCAAAGTTGCAACATATATCTGAAAAGAAATATTTTCACGTTATTCCATCTAATTAAAAGCAAATTTCCTCGCTCAAAATTAACTAGAACTATTAACTTTTCCTTGAGATTAAAATAAACATTTTCAGCAAATGTTTTCCGTACAGTAATTCACTTCTTTCGTCGGTCATAGAAACTATACAAACATGTGAATACTAATTATTACCCGGAGTTTGAAAAGGTTTGTCACCAATATGTCATTAATCGCAACATTAAAAAAATGATTAATTTCAGATTTTATGAAGAACAAAATGTATACATCAAACTGTTTCGTGGATTTAAAAATCTATTATAATAGAAATCCAATTACACGAACTTCGTTTATCGAAACCGCTAATTATCCGAATCGCTTTCACAATTTCAGAAAGAAAAAAAACAAATTAGAGTGAAAGAGAAAAGGAAAATGGAAAAAGCTCAAGGAAAAAGAAGAGAAAAAAACGAGGCTGAGACGTGTCACTTGAGGAATTCATAAGCATTCTTTTGAAAACTGCTGGATCTTCAGGAATTAGTGCTGAAGATATAAAAGAATGGATTATGAGTCAGACCCTGGATTCCAAACTGCATGTAATATATTACTAATTGAACGTGCCAAGGAAGATGACCTTAAAGTCCAAGTTGAAGTTACCATAGCTAGTGAAGCATTTGCCTGTTTTGAAGTGGATGGAGCGTCAGACCCCGAATAGGACCACATGCAACTCCTCAATGTCAAGAGCATGCCCAACGTGGCTGCCCGTATTCAGAAGAAGGCAGTGAAAAAACTTTATTTGACCAAGATTTTCAGCAAGCAATGCCTTTCAATTACAGATTTGTACATGGTATGGATATTATTAATGTAAAGTATATGTAATTGTATTAATTAATGTAAAGCGTATTTGTTTTAATTAATGTAATTGTATTAATGTAATTGTGTAATTGTATTAATGTAATTGTGCAATTGTAATTAATGTAATTGTATTATTGTAGTTGTAATTGTATTAATTAATGTAATTGTATTATTAATGTAAAGCATATGTAAGATGTGAAAATGTTGCTTTTTCATTTAATTGATTAAAAAAGCTATTTTCTTTAAAAAATTTTTAGTTTTTCTCACATTTTTCAAAAAAAAAAAATAAATAAAATAGTTAATTAAGATAGACTCTTTTTTCAAAAAAATCCAATTAACCGATTTTTTTGTGATCCAAATGGGGTTTGGTAACAATTGATTCGGATAATTGGAGCTCTATTGTATTTTTTAAAATTTCAGTAAGTTGTTATTGGAAAGTAATAGATGCTTAATTTGAAACTTTCTTAACTTTTTTATTTTTCATTATAATTCACATAGAATTTGTGGTATGATTGTACACATCAAAATGGATAGTCACAGATTCCAATCGCTTTTGAACAGTTTGAGATGAGTCTTCTATTTCTAGATGTCTTCCATACTACGCATTCTTTGCTATGGGTGCTTAATATTCTTTTAATTAAACGAACCCATATGACTCAATACATACTAAACACGCTCTTATAAGACTTCATTCCAGAAAAGGATGTCCAACTCGGAAGAAATAACCCGTAAAATCACCGATCAACTATTTTGTTTCAAATTTTATATAGCAGCGTTTATAGAATATAAAAGTTATTTATGTTAAAAAAGCTTTAAAAAAATCTCTCTCTCACAATAACAAATAAATGAATTAAACAACATTACTTAAAAGTTAAGTCGTTAATCTCAATCCAATTTTCCCAGAAATTTCAAAAAATTTGGTTATCAAAAGTTATTTTAATTAAATTAATATTTTGAAGAAAAGTATAAAAAAACTAAGAAGTTTGTTACATTTTGATTTAATATGTACATTAGTATTATATTTTCAACTTTAAAGTGAGAATATTCGTAGATATTTTTAAATTTATACACTTTTCTTGCACTGTTTTATGTCTTTCAAAAAATGTTTGGTAATAGAAATGATTTTATGCGAATATCCGATGTTTCCCGAGCTTTTTTAACCATTAATATTTTTTTAACCATGTAACAAGTAGAGTCAGCTTAGTTATTAAATGATGAAAGAAATTAGTAGAAAAATATTTTATTAACTAACTTAGTGACAACATAAAGATTTCTTTTATTTAAAGTGATATATATTTTTATATATATATATATATATATATATATATATATATATATATATATATATCTATATATATATATATATGAATTTATCATTTTTCCGATGTGCTATTACTATACAGATTCAATGTAAATTCATTTAAATTATATCTTTTTTGAGTTCTATAATATAGCTAAATTGGAAATTAATTTTTTTACATAGTAAATTTGATTCTTAACAAATATGAAGAAAACATTTTTAGTTTACTTCATTTTTGCTTCAAAATTTGTTGTCATTAGTTAAATAACTATCAAATGAATGAAGCTTTTGTGTATTATAGTTTTCATTTTGATTTTACTAAAAATATAGCTTATATATGTTTCATAAAATGATGATGTGTGCATGGACATTAATCTTGAAAGTTATGCACTATCATTTTTTTCAAAAATGTAGCCATAATGGTAATGATGAAATATGTATAACAATATTGTAACTATAATCAAGGGCTCTAATGCAATCATAATGTAATCAGACATAGTGTTCCAGAACTTAAAAATTAATAAATTTCCCTTTCATATAAATATAATATTATTACTTGCACTT
Source organism: Latrodectus elegans (assembly GCA_030067965.1). Lineage (NCBI taxonomy): Eukaryota > Metazoa > Arthropoda > Arachnida > Araneae > Theridiidae > Latrodectus > Latrodectus elegans. Next base: position 83,479,566 of record CM057816.1, read on the forward strand.
AATATTTATGGTTAATATCAGTTAATCATAAAACACTTCGTCATGGGTTCTGAGCATATCATAGAAACTGTCTTGTCGAATAAGAGTCTTTAGGCAAAGTTTTATTATTAAAATTATAATAAGTCTATATTTTTAAACTCATCTTTTAAAATGATTCTTTATGAACGAATTTTTAATATTAAAAAATATATCTGATATTTATTAAATTAAAAACAAATATACTGATAAATTAATGTTTAAAATAATCATTTTATAAAATATTACATTCTTGGTATCAAAAATTATATCCGATGTTATTCAAAGTAATAATAAATATTTTTCTAATCAATTTTTTCAAATAGATATTTTATAAAAAAATCAACTTAATTGAATTATGAAATGAAATTAATTAAAAGGCAAGGCAAAATATAAAAATATAATGTAATCAAAGTATTTACCTAAATGAGGTTTAAGGTGTATATACATACACACACACACACACACACACACACACACACATATATATATATATATATATATATATATATATATATATATATATATATATTCATAAAAATTAGTTATCTTTTTCAACTATATAAATTATTTTCTTAGTTAAAATTAAAATACATACAACGCTTTTATGAAATCACATTTTTTCAATTAATTGCCGTGCAGTCATGCAGATTATACAAATTCATGCAATTGTAATAAAAATTTTAAACACACATATAATACATCAGACATGCATCAAGCATAACTAAAATTCCAAACAGTAAAACATTTTATAAATAGTTTTATTTTATGTTTAGTGTACTATTTTGTACATGTACACATACAATAATAATTTTAAAAGGACAATTATTACAACTGTTAAATATTTTATCATGAGTATAGTAAAGATTTCGTCAGACATTTTATGTATGTATAAAACATTTTATGCATGTATAGACATTTTATGTATGTATAGACATTTTATGCATGCATAGACATTTTATGCATGCATAGACAATTTATGTATGTATAGACATTTTATGTATATATATGTATGTATTTTATTTATGCATATTTTATAGATGTATAGAATGTCAGACATTTTCATCAAACAATTTGAAATTATTAATTAATCAAGTTAATAAATATGCTTTTTGTATGGTTCCAAAAGTTTTAAATACATAAAAGGAATGAAAATAACAGACCATTTTCTTAAAAAAATTATTTATATAATACAAAATTCATTCACACTTTTTTCTGAACCATTTAAATATATTACTTTAAATAGGAAGGAAAAATATGTTCAATTTATATGTAGTACAGTTTTATAAATTGAATTTTGTTATAGAAAAATGTATAATATATTTTATGTAATTCTGCTACTAATGTATACATAAGCGATCATAGGTATCATGTAGGAAAAAAATAAAAGGTTCTACATTTTTCTAAACAAGTTTCAGACAGTTAATTTCATGCAAGCTCTATAGTGCAAAATGTGCAATAAGCATGCAACATATAAAACATTTAAATGATTTTAAACTGGGAAATACATAATTTCAGGTATAACACATATGTATAAAGCACAGTTAATGTATGCAACAAATAATAAATAATTATATTGTAAAACACATAAATACACATCAAGACACAACACATAATGGTACTAAATAGGCATAAAATATAATACATAACAATCAGAAAATCACAATATTTATATAAATGCCACAAACATCAATTACAACAATTAAATGCAAGAAAATTTTACAATAAGACATTCTAATGTAAGCAATATACAGAAATTAAAACACTTAAAGCAACATTTATTTTCAAAATACATTCAATTAAAAATTTAAAAGTTATTATATTGAAAAAATACGCAGATGTATCATTATTCATCAAAATGTATTAAAAATTATAGAATTAAACAAGTTAAGAGTTTAAAACAAAAAATTCTATGCAGAATTGATATTGTTGAGAAATTTAAAATTATAAGATATAGTAATTTTACTGTGGATGTTAGAATTCAAGTACGTGGTAGTGATTTTTTTTTCTTACTCAATTCATAATTTTTAAAAATCATTTATAATTATTGAAAAGTAAAGTTTTATTATTAATATTTAAGTTTGCAATTTGTATGTGAATGTAAAAATAGTATATAAATATTTTTCAGGGGAAACAGTTTTTTTAAAATAACTATCGGTTACATGGTATTTAATATTTAAGATATAATTGGCAAAATCCAATAACATACTTTGAAATAGGATTCATTTTTAACTTTGATTCTCTTTAATCGATTAAGTAAGCAATATAAACTAAACATTTCACAAAAAAAATTGGATAAAACTTTTGTATCAGAAGATTTAATATTCTTTTAAATGATTACTTATAAGCAATTGATTAAATTAAAATAGTTTTATCCCAGCATCTTTATCTGTTTTTATTTTAAAATCAATTTTTAATATAAAAAATAATTTTATTGGGAATTAATTCAATCAGTACAAGATTTTAGCAAAATAATCGATAACGAATTAGGTGAAATACATAGATACATTCCTATTAAGTTTAAACATCGAAAATGTTTTTAGTAACAATTATATGGGGGAGGAATACGTTTTATAATTTTATTTTAGATAAAATAATAACATTAAAGCGTTTGTACTTGAAAAATTTAAATTATATAAAGTTTCAAACACCTTAATTTTAGAATAAAATATGTGGAATTCGATAATTTGCGTATCAATAAAGTAAAATTCCTTGTGATAAAATGTAGAGATATTAGGGAAAGGTAGGCATTAATAGATTACTTCAACATCACCGAGTTCATTTTCCATTGTAACATCAAAATCACGGAGTTGAATTTTTCGATCTTTTACTCAAGAAACATTCATATGCTAAAGAATTTTTTTTAATAAATGAATAATTTATATCTCATTATTTAATTCTATTAATCTTAAATTCTCACATAACTATGCTATCACCTTAACAGACTTACTACTCATTTTAATATGTGTAAAAACAAACAATAAATAGCATTTATAAATAATTTAGAAACTAAGATAATTTTAATACCAAGACCAAGGTTTAAAAATATATAAAATATACCAAGGCTATATACCACATTTCAGGTAATGGATAAAACTTTAATAGCGTTAATAATATTTAAATACAAATTTAATTTTCAAATAATACTAGTTTTAACATAAAGTAGTGAGTAATTTATCTTGTGCACATTTAAGTTAATTTTCTATACCCAATTGAGTATTTACTAATTTTTCAATTTTAACTCAATTTTTCATGAAAGACTTTTTTTTAAATAAAAACATTCTCTGAATAAAGTTATGTAACTATTATTGGAATGAATAATTTTTAGTTAATTCTGTATTAATATATCGAATGGAGAATATTTAATAAATTCTAACACACCGACTTGTGAATTATTTATTACAGAATTTACCAGAACAGATCACAATACATAAACAATTAGAAATTATATAAAAGGACAGAAAATCATACTTTACAATAACCACAGTATTTGATGGCAATTGTTACTATTTTAAGTATAATTAATTAGTTTACATTTTTTTTTCTTTTAAAGAGAAGCTTGATTTTTAATCATTCAATAAAGTGTAAATATATATAATTTTACTTTTTATTTTTTTACCGTTGTACATTAAATTAATTTTTTCATCGAACACTTTTATTTTCCTTGATTTATTTCAATTTTAATATTTAATTCATGGTTATTTTCACTTGCAAACATAAAATCCCTCATATAATTATGTATAATATAAATGGGAATGTATAAATGATGCGTAATATATAAGTTAACTTATTTACAGCCTAGAATAACATTTATTTAAATGATTTCTTTGACAAATATTTTATTTAATCCGATTATAAAAACTGTAAATAATTAATCAAGATAAAACATTTCTCTAGGAATTCATGGAAAAAAAACCGTCTGTAATATTACATTATAACTAGTAATTATTTAACGAATAATATTTCCCGTGGTGAATATTTATTATTTAATATTGTCACAACTGAAAAATTAATTTAGGATTTAGGAATTAAGTTTCGTTGAGTTAATGTATAATTTCCTTAAATCTGATAAACTAAGCTTATGTCCTTTAAATTATAAGATAAATAAGTATATATAATAATTAAACTTAATTCCTATACATTAATTCTAAAAATATAATTTATAATATATTAAAATATTAGAATTCATATCTCATAAGAGATATGAATTTTTGCAGAAAATATAAACAATTATTTCGCTTTATAAATTGTGCATGAGAATAATGTCATTTAAATATAAACTTTCTGTTTTATAACTATAATTCCACTTTAAATATTTATTATTATTCTAAATTAAATATTAGAATAACAATAAATGTATGCAGCATTTATTAAAATATAACTTAAGTTATTTTATTTATAAAATAACAAAATTCCTTATTTGTATATTTTTATCATTATATTTAAATGCTTGAAGGGTGTAAACATTTTACCCATATTTGTGTTGTTATATATATAACAACAACTCTCTTACTTTCATGTTAGATACAGCAAGAAAAGCTTAACCATTCTTTAGAAAAAAGAAAGCAATGAATGTTAAAGAAAAGAAAAAGAACATTGTTTGTTTATGCTTGTCAACTGGCGAAGAAACTGGCACATATATATTGATAAAGCTTTTCGATAAGTTCGAAGAGAGGTTTTTGTTTCCTAAATGTCTCACTTTTTCTTTACGATGCTTTGAATTACTTCGTGTTTTCCTGAACCCTGCCTATCTTCTGATATAACACTCTTCTTATTATGCAAGTAAGTAAATATCATGTTTGATCAGACCGTTTATTTCTCATATTTTCTTTTGTTTTGTCAATACATACATGAAAATGAACGATTATCTCTATCATCAAAATACTTCTGTATTTTGATGATAGAGATAATCGTTCATTTTCACATTTTTTTTTAACTTTCTGTCAATTAGAAATTGTCATTTAGCTATTTCTTTGGAAAGTTTTCAATTAGTTTTTTAAAAAAAACCTTTTTCTCTCTTTTTATTTGCAAAGAAAATCTTATGGACGATGTACTAATTAATAATATCATTTATGCATTCGATTTACTTTATTTTAACGTGATAAATATTATGATCTACTTAAAAATTTGTACAAAAATAACATTAAGTTACACCGTTTTTATTAATCTGAGTATACTTATTAATTAAATTCATTTTTACTTTAATCTTATGAAAATTTTAGGTACTTTTGAATATTGTATACATTAACTGATCAAAAGAATTTTACTCTCAAAAATACCTCTTAATTATAAATTCCGTAGTAAATATAACTGATTACAATTTAATACTAATAAATATTTCATGTTATGCTCATTGTTATCTTTCTGAATGTTAAAAACATGGTATAAAACTCTAATTTTTTTTTCACCAACTTTGAATATAATATCTGTAATATGTACTTTCATCATTATTTTGTTTAAAAATCATTATATTTATAATAATTGATCTTATCAAAAATAATTCTTAGCAAACATTATAATTAAAAAATGATAATACTAATATTTAATATATTTCAACAATAAATATTGACCATATATTATTATTATTCTTTTTTACACGTAAATTATATTTTTGCTTCCAGTAGAATAATCATAATTTAAAACAATTAGTTTTAAAAGTAATTGAATGCTTACAATCAATATCTCATCATAAATTATTCAATCTTTTGGTTTATTCGATGTTTAATCGTTTGTATAACATTTTTTCAGAACAATAATTTTATTTATATATAGTAATTGTTATTCTTAAATTAATAGTATTTATTTAACTTTAAATTATAACAATTTCAAAGTATAAATTAGTATCTTTTTTATCATATTTTACTATAATTAACCCTTTTTGACAATTATTACGTGTCATCAATTTTTTTAATATGTTGGTTTGTTATTAGTGATACATTTTAATAAAATTATGCAGAATTTTAATTCCTTATCTTATTTATTATCTAAATTATAATGCGCTAATTTAATCATCTGTTGTTTCATATATTACGGTCAGATTTATTATCACATATTCCCTACGGTCGGTATAAATTCACGTGTAAAGTGTTAGATGAAATACTTAATCTTTCATTTAAAATTACTGGTTTTTTAAAATTATACTTTAAATTAATTAATTCAATTACTAATTTTTGAAAATTCCTTCATAAATTGTTTCTCTATTTTCACAAATTTTAGCAATTTAAATTTTGACAAATAATAAATTTACGAGCCCATTTAGTATTACTTTAATTATCTTAGTATAAGTTGTGTAAATGTATTTGATTAAAATAGTAATTATTATTTCACATTAGAGGTAAAAAAAATTTACTTAAATGGCTTGCTTCTCTTAAAATTCTCTTAATTTTATCATAATATAAAGGCAAAAACATTGTGATTGGTTTTATTCATAAAATTATGTGATTTATACTTTATAAAGAGGATTTCTATTTAAAATAAATCATTTTATTTTTCGTTTTTTCCCTGACCCTAGAAAAGCAAAAGCATGATTTTTCATAAAAATTCTAATTTCAGTATTTACAGTACAATTTTATTGTTTATATGGGTTATATGAATGCTTGAACATTTAATTTAATAAATATTTGTGTACTAAAGTAAATTTAGCTTATTAAGACCACTTGCATAACAGTTTTAATGTTAATTCCTATTTATAAGTAACATTCTGAACTTGATTTAAATGACTAAATTTAATTTTTATGGTAGTATTAAGAGGATGTGTGTTTTACTTTAACGTCCTTAAATGAAATTAAGCATGAGAATACATTTGAAAAGTTTTATGTGCTTTGCAAAGTTAATAAACTTTGATACCGATGTCTAGACAGAGGATTATTCTTGAATAACAACTACAGATTGAACAGTATGCAAGTAATTTTTTAATTCCCATTAATTATTTTTGATAAGGTATTATAATTTTGCAGTTTTTTTACTCTGGGAGTGTAGTAAATTTTAAATAAAATAATAAAATTATTTCCACAAATCTAATAAAAACAGAATACAAAATATTAAAATTTAATTAAAAGAAATAAAAACTGCTGTAAGGTATTAATTCAAATCTCATCAGTTTTTAATTATTTATAGCAAATTCAAAAAAGTCATTTCAAACTTAACATTAAATTTGTGAATTGATGCAAAATAATCTGTACCATAACTTATATTAATTGTACACGTGCGTAACACAGTGGAATCGCCAATATTAGTAATGTTTGGAGACATTTCTAACGGCGATAAAATTTGTGGTCTGCAGTTGCAGATGTGGCGAGATTCGCTGTCTTATTGCTTTTTAGCCATTGTGCATTTTCTATACTACTTTTTAACATTTTACATTCATGATGTATAACTTTTTCCAAAGTATGTTTAGGTATTTGCATTTGGGATAAACATTTTTCTTGCTTTTGATTATACCATTCTATTGCAACAATTGTAAAGACATCATTTTACCGTTGCAATCAATTTGCAACAACCGCCAACGTTTTTATTTTCTTCATTGGCAACGTTTATAAAAATCTCATTAAGCGTGCTACATATACTAGGCTTTTGCCTTGCAACTTTAAAACGTCTATAACTTGTTTTAAGATAAAACTTGTTAAAGTTTACTTCTTAAAACTATTTCTCCTTTCATTCATATAAATTTATTTAAGTTATTAAAATTTAATTTTTATTAGCTTAACTTTGCGTATTTAATTTTATTATTAAAATAGAACTTGAGTTACGAATTTTTTACGATATTAGATGCATTCCCACAATATGTGCATAAAAAATATATGTGTGCTTCATCTTTTTTAATTGATACCTGATTTTTTTTCCACTATTAAAAATAAAAATAATCGATATGTTTACAATGCATAAACTTATATATTTCTTAAAATTTAATGTCATTTGCGTAAATTAAGCATTTTATTTACATAGCCTTAAGAAGAAAATTTAGTTTTATTCGGTAAAATTTAATGACATACATCTTATGAAATGTTCTGTTTTTACATTATTACATCACTGATAAGCTCGCTTCTACTTACTGTCATCGTGAAACTTTCTTTAATTTTAATACAAATTAACATCACTGATAAGCTCGCTTCTACTTACTGTCATCGTGAAACTTTCTTTAATTTTTCTAAATTTAAAATAAAATTAATTTGCACTCAATTAATATTGAACACTTATGGACAATTTTATTGATAATTATTTTGGTTAAGCATTTTATATGCATAACTTTATTGACGGAATTTTATTTGATAGAAAACAATCGATTTTTTCTTGCATTTCAAGGAATATACTATTGCCAATACATATTTACAATGTTGGATATTTTCCTTCCATTTATCATTTGTGTCATACATTTTTCATAGATTCAAAATAAAATTATTTTGATATTCTTCCTTTTATGTGTCAAAAATATTGCCAAAAATGTTCTTTTAAACAACATACAGGTTTAAAAAATATTATTTGCCATTGCAGTACAATATTTAAACGCGTGACCATTTTGATGATGTTTAGTTTTCACAAAAGTTAAAGCTTAAAAACGGGATGGTAAACATTTGCAGAACACCATCCCGTTTTTTAGGTTTATCTCATTTTGCTTAAACTTGTTTGCAACATTAGTGAATTTTATCTCTTACACCGATGAAACAGAATAGTGTCGTTAAATTTTTATTCTATTCCCAGCTAATTCGTATTCATTAGTTTACTGCCAAATATTTATATTCATTACACAGATCAAGTTATATTTAATAAGAAGAATTCCAATTATTCATGTTTTACGAAATGATCTGTTTTAATGCATCAATAAATAATGTGATTTCATTTTTGTGATTGTGTCAAATCTTTACTTTTCCTGAAGTTTAAAATGAAATTTTAGTTGAGAACTGTATGGCACAGTTCATTTACGAAATGCTACTTACTGGAGAACTGCTTGGCACGCGAGCTATCATGATCCAGAGCTGTGGTGAAGGGGCCCCTGGGGGCCGCGTAGTCTCCCTTGGTTGATTGAGAATCAGCTTCTTTACCGGATGGTCCTCCTATGTTGACCACGTGACTCTTGACTTGCCGATGAGTTGATTCGGGAGACTCGGGGGTCAGCTCTTGATCCTCTGCTTGAGCAGTACCACGACCCCGGGACAGTTTCATCTGTATCTTCTTCCATCGGTCTGCGCAATATAAAGAAGAATTATAGAACAATGAGTGTATCAAATACATAGAAATTAAGTTTGGGTTTCCAAACCAACTATTCACATGAGCTTCATTTTTTTAAAAAAAAATCCAGCACAATAGAGAATTATTTAGCAATTAAATCTTATTTTTATTGCTGTGGGAATCGGTTAAAGAACATAATCCGTTACAAAACGTTACCCGTTACAAAAATGTTCGCAATTCGAATTATATGTTAACCGATCATTAATTTACCATAGATTTTTTTGTGAAATTGATTAATTCGTCCTAGAGAACCTAAAAATATTAAACTAATAACGAATGTAAAATTTCTTAGTAAGTTTATTTTAAAAAAAATTATATAGACTTTCATAGTAATCAGTTCTTTTCATTTTTGTTTATGGAGCATTAAAGATAATGTCCAATGTCCATTGCTTTTCTCTCTTTTTAAGACTTTCTGGGAGTGATTAATAGTACTTTCGTTGTAATGATCCCTAATATTACTGATACCAGCTAAGTTTAAGTGGCATACTAAGACCACTGCAAAGACATCCTTCCACTTCTTCAACGAATGAAGGAGGGACACATGTTCAAAAGAAATTAGTTTCGATTTGAGTCTATTTGGCTGCAAATATTCTATTGGAAAAATATTTTCCAGTATTGAACTTTGAAGTTTAATAGGCAACCAACATAATTCAATAGAGATGAAAAACGATTTTTGGTCTGTTAAGTTTGGAAATCCTGCACATCATGCTCGACAGCCAAGAAGTGCTGGTAAGAGTTCATTTTAGTTCATTATTCTAATATGTGTTCGTTGTCCCACTTGTTCGAAATCCGAACTGTTTATTAACCAATCACCCACTATATTAAGTATCTCACTTTTGCTTAAGGAGAAACCGCATTCGGGGAAATAGTTGGTGCATTCAATTCACACCTTCGATTTGGTATTTGTAGTGATTCGGATTCTATTGTTATTTCTTAAGAACGATTTTTCCTAATCTAGAAAGATGTAGATAAGGGAGTTTGGAACCTCAAAACTATGATCAGAAACTCTTAGAACTTCTATACGAAATTGCTGTAATTAGTAGGTTCGTACTTTCGAAAGTCATTTGCAATGGATTAATTTTATTTTTCTAATTTTTAGGTATCAACCACTCAAATCTACAATGTCATAATTGCATGCGTTTGATACATAAAATATTAAACAATAATAGGAAAATATTGTATACTCTTGTACAAACCTGCATAAGTTATTTGGTCTCCCCTCTTTGACATGATATTTGTAGTGGTTTGATCTACAATGTCATAGTTTTTTGAATATTTAATTCAAACTGTAAATGGAAACTAGTTTCAAGAAAACCAAACTTAAGAGAAAGGATATATTTTCTTAATACACAAGGTTAAAATATAAAATTAGGAATTAAATAGATTTTAAAAATATCAAATCTGAATAATAATAATGATATAAATATTGTGATATGATATAAAATTATAATCAATAAAGCAATGTAGACAATAACCCATCTTAAAAAAACATGTAGCACTTAAGGAGTTTTACCTATAGAACTATGAATTAATAGATTTTTAAATCAAATTATATATTATTTTTCGTAATTTAATTTCAGGAATCTAATAAATTTAATAAATGAAAAATAAAAAAATAAAACTTTTAAATTATAAAATAACTTAAAATACATTTTCAAATTTCAAATATAAATATTGGTGTGATAATTAATTTTAAAAATAATTAAAGTTCTCAAACAAATACGTTTGATTTTAACAATAGCATTTGTAAGAATTAAATTTTGATATCAAAATAGTAGATTCTTCATTTTTTACAAAAAGTTAAGTGCTATCATTATTTACAATTTTAATTTGCAAAAATTTTATATACTTTCATGGAGACATAAACGGGCCTTAGGCTAACGAAATGCACTTTTCTGTTGTTCGTAAAAACATTCTCTTAAACTAAATTTAAAAAAAAAAACATTTGAATTCAGATTATCTAAATATTTCACGAATATTTAAAGATTATAAATAAGGAAATTTATTTAATGCAAATCACATTTTTGAAAATTAAATAAAATTTTATAATGAAGAAAATAGAATCATCATTTCATAAAAATTCGAATTTAAGAAGATTCTTTTTTACTTTAGACTTCATTTCAATAAGCAATAATAAATATTTCTTTCATCCTAACAAATTCTTCATGAACTTCTATTAAATTTTAAAAATACTTCCAAATTTCACAAATTTTAAAATATTAAAATCTATTTTATTTAAAAACAGAATAATAACCGAATTAAAAAGAATTATTTTAAGGGAAAAGTGTTTAATTAAATTGAGATTAAATAATGTATTAAAATAAAGGAAAAGGATTTAATCAACTATTGATTCTATGTTCTATAATGTAGAATTGTAATGGGAAATAAGATAAATTCTAAGATGTTAATTTATTGATATCTTTATAAATCATAAATGAAAAGAAAGGGATTTTAAGAAATTATAGGTTTTATATTCTAAAATTCAAAATACTAATGTGAAATCATTTAGGTTATAAAATTTTAAAAATGTATTTGCCCCCTCTAAATAATGTAAAAGGAAAGAAAATTTATAACCTTAAAAAATAAAAATGATTTTTATATTATAATTTTCTACTATGATTGAAAAGTGCAAAGCGAAGTGAATTAAATTGCGAATACGCTGTACTTATTCTTATCTGTAACCGAAAGCTTTATTTTTGTAGAAAAGTTTGTATAAATTTTTTTTAAATTCGAATTGTTCTATTCTAAGTGTATTAAATATAATTTAATTTGTTTTTGAAAAAGCACTCATGAAATATAGAATTTTTTGATAAAATCAATCTCTTAAAATAGTAAATAGGTTGGCTGATCATTATTTGCATATCAATTATTATTTTTTAACATTCGTGACATAAATGCGTATTGCAAACAATTTATAACATTTGAGATAGAACTGATCGCATGAGCCATCAAAATATTATAGCATATTTGTAGCTTAAATTAAAAAACAGTAAAACAGCAAGAACTTGTTAAAATTATCTGAAATGAAATTAAAATACAAATAAAATTTATATTCTTTTTATCAAATATATAAAAATTTTTAAACAAATTTAATTTATTTGTATTTTTCTTTAGGAAAATCTAAGCAAGATTTCATTTAAATAATTATATATAAAAGCTTAAGAGTTGGAAAAATATTCGTAAATAATTTCTTACGAAGCATGGGAAAACATGCAATTAATTTACTAAAATTTATTTAATTTTTTAATATTTCAGTATTCTTTATCTATATGGTGATTTAGAATGCTTTCTTTTAAATTTTGCTTATTTTTTATAAATTTAAGGTGCGTTTTGATTAAAAAATGACAAGGCGAACTAGTTAAGCATAAAAAGTTAAAAAATTACATGCATCCACTCTTTCAATAAAAGAAAAATAAAATACAGTTTTCTAAATGAATTTCTTCATACTTTGTTCATAAAATTTTAAACTTATCAGGTATTATTTTATAATGACATACCAAGTTTAAAATGTATGATAAAAATTCGCTTGAAGATTTCATCTTTTTTAAGAAATAAAATTTAATTAATATTCAAAGTTGTTTGATAAAAATTTAGTGATATTTTAAACATTTTTCAAGCTAAATCATAAAAATATCATTTTGAAAAAATTAAGATTATTTTTAAGATAAATTATGTTGTTGAAATTTTAAAATTTCCAAAGATATTAAGCATATTTATGTTCTAATATATAGTCGAAAAGAATTCTTTTCTGGATGAAAAATAACAATTTTGGAAATTTTATTAAATTATTTTTATTTTCTTTCAGCAATTACAAAACTTTTATAACAATGGCACAAAAAAGCGTTTTATCGAAATATTTAATAAACTGTAAACCAAATCGAGCAAATTTTAGAGAATAATCTGAAAGATTTTACAAAAAGTTAAAAATATTAATTAAAAATAAATAGTAAACTTTTCTGAAGTTTGTTTTTTTACAAAAAGTAAAAATTATGACACATTTTCAATTAATTTTTGAAATTTAAAACTTGATTTTGAGATAAGCCTAAAACGATAACTTCATTCAATAGTTATTTTAATTAAAATATGTGTTTTTGGAAAAGAATAAATCAATCTAATTTATTTATTGCATGAAATTTAATATGTTCTAAAATTTCTTTTTGAATTTTTCGGTTAAAGTGTGCAAAAAGTAACATTTCGTTATCTAGGTAATTAAAAGTTTTAAGATTTTATTTATTTGGCATTTTTTTGTATTAAAAATTAATATTTATGTCAAATACTCTAAAGAATTTATATTATTTTTCTCTCAAAATGTTAAAAAGTTCCCTCAATATATTTTATTTCCATCCTTTTTAGTTATCTAAATTCATTCCATCTTTAAATTTAAAGGAGCTAATTTAAATATGTGTTATATATTTCTGTTTTATGTAATTTATTAAATATTTTAATGCTAATTTAAAACAGTATTGTGAAATTTCAAATGATGTTGCAACAATAATTTAAATTACATAGTTTATAACAAACTAAAGTACTTGCACATTTGAAATTATTTGTAATACAAAAAAAAATAATTCTTCTCTGTTATTAACTTTATTTAATTTATTCGTAAATTATATCCTTTATAAACAAGAAATAACTGCATAAATCTAATAAAGAACATATATATTAAACAGAATTAAATTTCCAAAGTATATTTCGTAGTTGAAATTTTCTTGTATTTTTCCTTTTTTGAAGTATTTTGGTGTTTCTTATTTCAATTTTCTATTAAATTTCTAAATTCTGGAGCAAAACAAAATGTAAATTTTTTTAAGTTTTGATAACATTTCAGTATTGTTAGCATTTCAGCATGGTGATCGTTTCAAATTCGTTTGCTAATTCTGATAAATGTATTTTATTGCCACTGCAAATAGTGAATTAATCTGCATAATTTATAGCCAGATTTTATTATGAAGCGTAAGGTTTTAATAATGCTTTACCTGTAAAATATTATAAGAAATTTTAAGAACCCACAAATCTTTAATTATCTTAGATAAAAGCATATTTTAATTTAAAATTTTAAGAAATGAAACTCGCCGATTCCACAAAGAAATCATAATAACAAATCCAATCTATTAAACACGATATTCATTTTTTTCATCGATTATTAAAATTTTTACTGTTTAAAATATAGAAGCAAAAACAATTATAACGATTATTTACACATACTGTACTTAACAGATGCTTAAAATAGATAATGATTTTCCTATGTTTGTAAAAGTGATTGTTTTAATAACTAACTGGATTTTAACTTCCTGTTTGTTTTTTTTAATTTTGTTTAAGTGTATACACATAAATCCAAAAATTATTTCTTTCTTAATATTTTTTAAAAATTTTAATATATAGTTATTCATGTCATTATTATAACTTCTTATATAAATTAACTTTTATTACGGGTATATATTGTGATCTATATAATTTTGTTCTTTGAATGTTAAAATTTTATTTATATTTAGTATGTATCATTTGTAATCTATGTCCTAATTACAGTTCTAAAATTAATACTGAATTTCAAATTATGAATTATTTGAGTTACTTTTTAAAAAATGTTAAATTTAATTTATAGTTCTATCCCCTTTTAATTGCTAAAGTATAAGAAAATCCCGTTTTTTTTTCCAAGTTTTATAAGTGTAAGGTAATTTAAAGAAACTTTAATTAACATAACATGCACTTTTCTTACTGTTTCTTTATTAAAATGTATCCTTTTAAGGTTTAACAATAAACTTTAAATTAGTGCTAAATTAAGCACTTAATAAATTGATTATTCACTAAATAATAAACATTCTTATGCTATTGTAATTTATTTACATCATTTCTAGGTAAATTTCATATTTATAATACAATAATAGAGGATTATAATTATAAATTATGATAATAATGAATAAAAATGACTCATAAAACAAAAAAAACATAAAAAAAATAAAATGTTAAGTATTAATTTATAATTATTTTATTACATTATAATTTATTTGTATTTGTTCTATGTTATATTCATAATTACATAATAAATATTTATAATATAAAACACTTGAAAATTTAAATATAAATGCAATTAAATAAAATTAAATAGCAAAAAACAAAAGGGTGATCATGAAAAATAAACTAATTGGCAACAATTAGTATGAAATATACATGAGAAAGATATTAAAGAATTCGTTTCTCATTTACAAATGTTCGACATTGTTTCAAACGTAATTGGCTTTCATGGCAGATGTTTTCGAAGTTTTCAAACGAAACTTCAATAGTTTACTTTGGTGGAGCGCCAGTAAAGTATAATGTTAAATGATATTTTGTTAGAATCATTATAAAATCTTTCATTTAATAGATTCGTTTAGCTTTCTAAATGACATTTCGAGATTTCTGGCTATTTTTCATTGAGAGCAGCTGGACTATTAATAATTATTGGCGTTTCTGATTAAAATTTATATGTCAAGTTGCATCATAATCGTTTGTGTTTGCTTCAGTCGTTACTCGTACTTGTTATTATTGCAATGAAACATGCAAAAAATATTAACTAAACTACTTAACATTTCGTTTCCTGTAGTCATTTTGAAAAATATATTTTACATTGATAAATACATAGAAAATAGTTATTGGTATAATTATAATTGCAAGAAATATATTTCGTTTGGTTTGATTTGCTAATCACTCTATTGAAGGGAAATCTTTGAAGTTTAAAGGGAAATCTGAACCACTACTATTAACCAGAATTGAGGTGAGAATTGAACCTACAAACCATTAAACTTACAGGCCAAAGTGTTAAACACTCAGATGCCAGCTAAACAAATTATAACACCTTATATACTCTACAATATTTCGTTATCATTGTTGTTTTGGCATCGATGATAAAAGTTGCATAAATGAAATTTTTAAAAAGGTTAAAATGTTCGATATTTACTCTTAACAAAGCCAGAAAAAAAACGTCTAACAAACCAGGAATACTTTTGGGCATTTTTAAAAATATTATATAATAATTTATTATATATTATATGTGAAATGTTTGAAATATAGTATATAATACCTTCACAAATATAGATGTTTATATTGACTTACTCTTTATATCATAATAAATTCTATGTCTCTTTTTCTTCTTTCTAAATACTATTTTGTAACATTAAATAACTTAATAATCTTATCACCTTTCTAGCATACTTTGAAATAAGAAAGATAACGCACAATATTTTGATATATTCAATAATAAATAGCAAAAATCATTTTTCAAATAATAATAATAAATATATTCAGATTATTCATAATTTTGTATAAACCCAAAAATATTTTATGGAAAAATACATTTTAAAATCAGATGTATTTAAAAATATAGTATTTATTTTTCTATTTCATACTCTTTTTAATTATATTTCTTTTAAACTAGGTTTTCAAGGTTATGCATCTGTAACAGGTTACGATGGTTACAAATAAGTTATTATTAACTCTTCTATTAAAAGAGAGTTTTTTTCAGGAAACCTCTGTAAAACTATGGAAAAGATGTTTCCATAGTTACAGACGCTAAAATCGTAGGCTTTGAAATGACTATGATAAGAAATAAAATATATGCTACAGTCATAGACATTTATGTGATATGATTTATTATATAGTTCTTTGATTAACTACTATTTCACATTAGTAATTAACAGTTGTGGAATATAAGGCTTGAAAGACATATAAAGAGAACTTTATTCAAAGAAAACCGTTGATAAAAAATTTTGATTAATAAATAATTTGGGTATATAAAATGTTTACAGTTCTTTGAAATTATCTTTTATGTAAATGAGAATAAAATTCAATTATGTTTAAATAGATATACCGTTCTTCAAATTATACATCAACTTAAGTATAAACAGTACAATATAAATACTTTATCAATAAAAAAAGATTCTAATTCTAAGTGCCAGTTAGTAAGATTAGTAAATTAAGTGCTATATGAGCATGATATTGTTCAAAATCGCTGGAAAACTACGGCAGAAGGAAAGGTTAAAAGGCAACTATAAAATATCTTCTAACGGCTTTAAAAAAGCTATTAAAATTGATAAAAATGATTTTATATGCAAATTAGTGCCGGTTGAGGTCGTCGGACCTGTGTGAGAAGCAATGCTTTAAGAAAGATAGAATGCACGTGTTATTTTGCAGAAGAAACTAGGAAATCACTCTAACAGTGTCAGTAGCCTAAAAGCATGAGTTGGAACAGACTGTTAGTCCAGTTGCGGGACTCGAACCGTCAGACTTCGTTCGGAAAGACCTTGTCTGCCAGCGTGCTATTGGAGTGCAGAAAAAGCCGTAGCTCGTAGTTTTTCCAGTGTTAAGGCAGCTAAAGATCTTTCTAGAAAGAATATGTTAAAAGAAAGCAAGTGAGTGTGGCTCTCCAGTTGCAACGTGCTGGTCAGTGTACGAGAGCGGATGTTAGTTTAGAATTTGTTTTTAGATAAAATTGAACCTTGGTAAGCTTTTCGTGGTAAATCTCTGCCATACCCGGGCTTCAGGCTTCTCGGGACCAGACGCCACAGAGCTGGAAATCTGTTCAGGACTGGAATATGAATAAAGGTTAATGCAACAAACATCTTATGTACCCACTTTGCACACGTGGAGCATTTTCATAAATACTTTAAAAGTGCATTTTTATGTACCACAAAAATACGGCTATGTTTCAAGCTTAATAAATATTCTTAAGAGAAATAATTCATTAATTCACCAAAATATTGATTTTTTTAATGCAGTATTTGAAACATTGTTTTAAGATTGTGAAAATTTGACCCAATACAAACAAATATCAAATTAATTATATTGGAAGTTCTTATAATGTAAATATAACTTACAAATTATATTGGAAGTCCATTTTTGTGACAATCAGTCATTTTTAATTGTTTTAAAGATCTTAAAATAGCTGCTAAAGATCTCACTTAGCACCAAATGACCAAACATCTTCATTTATCTTGCATTGATTTAAATTTTAAAAAAAATATTTCAAAACAAAAAAACAAACGAACTACTTTATCAGTGCTATATCACACAGCATTTATAGAAATTCAATCATTATTAATTAACACATCTATAATATTATTCTTGATAGAATAAATTCTTCGTTATGTTACAAATTTTTTTTATTAATTTTCTAATGCTGTTTAACACCATAATTTTATGTAGACAAATATTGTTCTAAATTAGTTTATTTTACTTGTTTTGAATATTACTAGAATCATAATCCAGTACAAGCAAAATAAACTAATAAATTTCCTCCTGCATTTTCAAGTACCATTTAAATATTTAATTATTATTAATATTCTTAAAATAACCTAATCCATTAGCGTATAAGTTTATTTTTTTATAGTAATTATATTTAAGCTAATATTGTTTTAAATTTGAAATAAAATAATTCATTTTAAGCAACAGAAATTAATTGCTTTCCTTGGGAACTTTCACGCAAAACAACCATTTTATCATCATCAATGCTTAGCTTTTAATTGTTTTCGAAAAAAAAATTTTATTTATTATAATTTATTTTATAGAAGTTATTTATAATCTCCTTTTTCTCTGAAGATTTACATTTTTTTCACATGGTAGTTATGTGTAAGTTAAAACTATTTTATATTTTTTTAAAGAGATATTAAAAATATTTAGGTAGATATAAATAGGAAAATATCTTTGTGATTTTGTTTCAGTATTTTAATTCCATTTCTTTTTTTAACTTTTAAAAATTTAAAACTGAATTTTTCTAAACTTCAAAAATATTTTTAAAAAATTATATAATTTTAATATAATGATAATAATAAAGTACCTTTAAAGCCTACATTGCTTTCAAGAGAGAGAAATATGACTCATCCAAGCAAACAAACTATTTTTGTAAAAATAATCTAAAAACAAGTTTGATTTTATTAAAAAGCATTATTGTATTAGAAATAAATCCCTAAGTGCTATTTAGTTTACCTTTTTTATTTAATTTTATTTACATGATTATTATAACCTAGGAAAATTGGATTTAAACATTCCTTTGAAGTAATACATTAATTTTTACTTTTTCTAATTTATTTACGGTAATTCTAAGCAAGTTATCAAAGGGCTCTATTTGCATTAAATTTGTAACGATGCGTATCGATAACCCTATATATCGATATACGTATCGATACCTATCGGATATGTATCAGTATATTTCGTAACGATAATGATAAGATAATTGATACAAACATATAACATACACATGTAGAATTTATTACAAAGTTATATTTCTTCAAATCAAATACTATGAATTAGAATACAAAAATTTTAAACAAAAACTGTTTCTTTTTTATTTTTTATTTCAATAAAAATTCATATACTAGGACAAGTAATTTATAAAATTTAAATAAATCAATTTTCTTACAATCTGAGTTGTAAATTTCAAGCCCTATGTTTTGTAATAAAACAAATAGTTGGCTTATTTTTTCAAAAGTAAATGAACAAATAAATAATTTACAAATAAGGAAATATTCTACTTCATTTGAAAAATATACTATTCACAATGCAATGTTGCTGTTGTTAAGTCGGAAGATTAACTTATTTATTCCGATCTGCATTAATGTTCGGAAAAATAAATCTTTAGAAACAGATATCTGAGAAAGAAAGAAGGAGAAGCTGCAATTACTCACGGATTCTGGCAGGGCGTGGAAGAGGTGATACCACCGCATCCCGGTAGGGGGCGTTTGTGATGTCTTCGAAGTTGACGATGAACATGCATATCTGTCCGTCCTCGTTCCGGATGGGTGCTGTCACCTGACTGCATAGGAACCTAGTTCCTGCAGGACAAAACATTATTGAGAGTAGATAATTAATTACACAAGTCCGACATGACGGACGATTCAGAGAAATGCCATTGAAATCATCGCAGAAAAAATAACCACTTTCTTTCTCGTCTAAGTATATTAAATGTGAAAGAATTATCACTTAAAATTAATTGTTTATTGGTGAGACTATTAGGAACTTTATTTAACTTTTAAAATAAGTAGTGAGATTCTTTTTCTGAAATATAGGGTGGTTTCTATAAAAATTGAAACATTTTAAAGACAGATAACAAAGTTATTTCGAACAAAAAATATTTTATTAAAAAATAGAATTATATCGGCTCGGCTGTTTTCTTTTCCCACAGTGAAATGATCAGCTTAATTATATATATATATATAAAATTCGTAAGTTAATTTCCGATGAAATTTTAAGCCATAATGGTTAAAGGCTCTAACTTAAGTATTATTCTAAGAGTTGAATAACTTTATGTGGTTATATTGTATTATATGACATTATAAAAATGACATGATTACTGTGAAAAAAAGCACACTAATAGTTAATTAAGCTTTTTGCATCTGTAAGGCAAATAAAATAAATATAATTTTAACTGATAAAAGATTACAAATTGAAATCCTCTATCACAAAGTATAAAATAATTTTTAAAAAAGTTCATTAAGAATGCCTAATTAAGTTATTGATTGCCACTATGTGTAATTATAATGAACACACTTGACTAAACGTTTATATATATATATATATATATATATATATATATATATATATATATATATATATATATATATATATATATATATATATATATATATATATATATATATATATATATATATATACATACATATATATATATATAATTATTATTGATATATATATATATATATACATACATATATATATATACATACATATATACATACATACATATATATATACAAACATACATATATACATACATATATATATACATACACATATATATAAATACATACATATATATATACATACATACATATATATACATACATACATATATGTATATATATATATACATACATATATATATATATATACATATATGTATATATATATATATATACATATATATATACAACTTACAACTTACTTCCATTCGAGGAGAAGAATAAAACAAAACGGACAGCAGATAGAAACAGTTTACTAAAAAAACATTAAATGATTTTAAATATAGGTATTGAACTAAATAATGTCTTCTGGGTTGATTTACTGTACTTCATTATGGAAGAGGAATATAACTGACAATATTACTATTGCAGAGACATTATTTAATATCGAACTGAATTTCTCCGATTATAATCGTCTATGTTTGACACAATCACAACATACAAGTAAATGTTTGACACAATCACAACATACAAGTCAATGTTTGACACAATCACAACATACAAGTCAATGTTAGACTCAATGAGTTCTCTTGTTTTTCCTGCCATTTTATGACCTGTTATGCCTAAAAGATACGATACGTCGGATGGTGATAAATTCTAGATATTGTCTTGAAATCTATATTTCAAGTAGTAGACAGTTTTTATACTGGATATGAAATTACAAGCAATTATCACATATTTATTTTAAACAACTCATCAAACTAATGTTTAACTTCAAATACTCTTCAAGGTAAAGAGACAATTAACTGTGCACATTGATTAGAGTTGGCAGCCGGAAACATGCCGCAATTACATAACTTTATCTATAACTAATTTAATTATTTTAACCATACGAATGTGTCAGAATTCAAAATATCACTCGTATTTTGTATCGATAATATACTTATTATTTAACATAAAAATTAATATAAACCTATTTTGAGACACAAAATTTATGAATACTTATTTTAAATTTCTTATATAGATTATTGGCATGTTAGCACTATTGCAACCTCGCCAATTTTCGAGATAACGCATCAAATTGGAAACCCTGATTAAGCACGTGTCTACAAGCTGATTCCACAAGCATGGACTTTATGCCATATTTCTTTTTTATCGTCTTTGTAAATTCAACTGTTGGTTAATATGGTGAGTTTGAAATCTGAAATACCAGTCTGGGATTCAGCGAATTTTGAAACAGATGTCGTTACGTATGAAGATGCTCTGTCGTATTGCGTGGTGACAAATTCGAAGAAACGAAAAAAAATGATTGGATTCCCTGTTCTAAAATCAATTTCTTCGTATATCTTACCGAAACATTTTGACACATCGTTAAATCAAAGAAAGAGCTATATCAGTTAAAAACTACATATTGTTTTTTTTTCTTATTGATTGCTATTTATTTATAATTACTTCTTATATTCACATCTTTTTTTTTTTTTAAACTATGAGTTTCATATTAGTTTCAACGAATTCTATTTTCGGAATTGATGCAATTTCATTCAATGTCGACGGTATTTCCAACAATATTTAAGTACCAAATTATGCGATATAGACATTAAAGTATCAAATATTTGTATACAGGAATGAAATACATTTTGTGATTTCTCATTATTTCTCTCCTTTTGTAAACTAAGTTTTAAACATCTTTAATCTCTCTATAAGTTATATAGAAATGCTATAAGCAGTATAGTAATGCTTGCAAATAATGTAAACGGATACAAAATCAAACTTTCTTGGGAAAAATTATTTATTCACTATTTTTAGTGGACAAACGAAATAAAAGTGCCATGACGAATTTTAATGCAATGGAAGATTACAGTTAAATTCTTCAATGATAATAATTAAGCACTATTTTATTTGCCGACCAACCTGTCTAGTGGTTAGCGTGCCTGACTGTGAATAGGAAGGTCCTGGGTTCGAATCCCGGTTTGGGCATGGATGTACTTTCTCTATCTATCTATCCTGTCTTTATCCTTTCTGCGTATGAATGAGGTGTGAATGGTTGACTACCCTATAAATGGGTCCCTTTGGCATGTGTGTACTGAAGAAGTCGGATTCCACACCAAATATGGTTCAGTATGAAAAAATGGAGCAGCGCACCCCATATTGTCAGCCTAGCTGACACACAAAAAAAACAATTTTATTTGCAGCACATGAAACTGGGGCATTGGAACTGAGAATTTGAAATTAACGCATTTTAATCGAGAATATAAAATTGAGGTATTGGAATAGAGAATATGAAATTGAGGCTTTGGAATCGAGAATAGGAAATTGAGGCATTGAGAATTTGAAATTGAGGTACAACAACCCTTTGTAGGAATGACCTTCCTCATGACATTTCCCCGTTCTTCCCTTCTCTCAACTATTTATTTCCAGTTATTTTACATTTAAGAGGGCAAATTCCTCGTCTACACTGCCTGTCTCTTTTTCAGTCTTCCTCTTAGCTTTTTTTATGAAGTGGATTGCATTAGACACTTAATGTTGTTCGTTCTGACCTCATTTTTACAACATACGCTTCCTGTCTCCTTCTGCCTAGTTTTGTGGATATGATAATATTATTTCTATTAAAAATCGCACATATTTCAAAATTATATCATTTTCTCCAAATGTTATTATCGAGAACAGTGTCGAAGATGGTTCACAGGATCTTCTATTCGAAGGTCGATATCTTCTATTTTTATTTAGGTCCATGTCTCAGAGGCATAAGTCAAAGCTGAATGGATCAATACCTTATTTAGCGATGTCTTTCTTTTTATTAAACGAAATTTCAGTAGTGATCATGTAGCGAAGAAGCAACGATTGGATTCGATACTTCTTTTTCTGATTTCAGGATTTATGACATTTCGGTAGTTCATTTCTGATCTCCTACAATAAAACGTTTTACAGATTGAAACTTAAAAGAATATATTTCAAACATTTTCGAGATGCTATCTATCGCATCACAGTGTGCGCATTTTGTTTTCACCACATTCACTCTCAGATTCATTTTTCTAGCTGATTTCTCTCATGACAAACAATTTTCACCAGTGCAGCCTTAGCTCCTTCAACAATGCCAGTATCATCGGCATAAATTTCTACTAGTTCATTCAAAAATTAATTTGCTAGCGTAGAAATTAATATGCCGTTTGTGATGCATTTTTGAATAGCAATTTCCACTAATTAAAGTTACTAAACGTAATCAACCTCCTCGAACATGTTAACAGCATACGTAATGATAGCACAACAAATGCTGTTTTCTTCATCTCCATAATTGCATCAAAGTTACTGGAAGAATAACTAGATTTAAGAAACTTAAAACATTTTAATATTTTACTGTAAATTTGTATCTTATAGGCTCAAGTATTGAAGCCACTACCTTGTGAATGACGTTTTCAATTATCATGACACTGAAAAGTTACCTAGTACACATCATTTATTTATAACTGAAAATATCAGTAATATAATTAAGGAGTTAAAAATAAATGGAAATATATAAATTGAGTCAAAATATTTAAATTGAGTTTTTGACGTGTAAACAGATATCTTAAATTTTATTAAAATTTAAATTTATTTCGAAAAAGTATTTTAATGAAAAGGATTTTATTTCTTATATAATTTTAGCAATTTAATTTAACAAGAAGATTATTTCATAAAAATTTACTGTCATGACACAGCATAATATTTATTTCTTTATAAATTAAATACTTATATATCACATATAACATTAATTTCGGGTATAATACGTATCTCATTATTATAATTATTTTTTAAAAATATTAAATACCTTAAATGAAGAAAAACGATTTTAATTTGAAAAAAATACGAATTAAAAGCATTTTTTTTTCACAAAAATGATATTTATAAAAGAAATGCAGTCACATTAATTACGCATTTATCGCAATCTAAAATTTTGTTAAATAATTTATTTATTTATCTTTTTAATACGGTAAAACGAGCTTTCGACATCTGAATAAACTATATTGCATTGACGTCACAATCTGTGACGTAAATTTATCATTTGTTTATTTCTTGTCTTGTGTGGATGATTCTAGAATAGATCTTTCTAAGAAGTTTTTATTCGAAATTTGAAAGGATTATGTGTGTTAGGAATTTATTCGCTTTCAATTGCTATTTTTGGAGCATTAAATAAAGAGTTTAGCTAACAAATATAAAATCGAAACAAATGCAAATATATATTTCCATATGTTATCAATAATTAAATTTTTACATTATTTTAAACTCTGATAATATTTGAATTATTTAAAACATTTTTAAATAATTTGAAATATATTTTATTGATCGTTAAAATTGCCACACCAAGAAGAATTAAAACAACAAAGTGATACTTATTTGACAAGTGTATTATAGGGAAAATAATAAAATGAAATGTAATACAATGGAAACAATTCGGAAACAAATGTCTTGAGAAGTTAGTATACAGAATAACATGCATAGTCGACCGTATTCCATTGTTACAAGGGGGGAAACCTGTAAAATACCTGAGCACTCACAAGGAATGTTGTGCATGCACAAGCACAATATCCATCTCTCATTGTTCAATAGTACTTGGGAGTAAACCAGAGACTCTGTGCTTCGAAGAACTATCTTCTACCACAAAGCCACACTTTTGACATTTATAGAAATAACAACAGTAGTGACAATGTCTGAGCATTGACTTAAACAGGGATTGGTGGCCATACTGATTCAAAATGGTAAAGTAGTTACTGTAGTAATCCATAATGCTCCATGAAATCCATGGATCACAGTGGCTATAGTGAGGAGTCCCCTTTTTCATATTAATGAGTCGTTTTATATTAAAATATTTTGCAGACTTTAATACTTGTGAGAGATCTGGATAGCGAGGTGACCAGGGCAGAAGAATATTTTATGTAGGAAAACAGGTGTTATGATAGTACATTAGCCTATTGATACGTAGCCTTTGCACGGCTTCTCTAAAGATTTTAATCCCATGAGGGTTTAAATAACATAAACTGTTTAGAGGACCATAAATGTGAATAAGTCTTGACAGCGATGCACTTCCGATGTCACCTTATACCAAGGCTATTATGAGTTAACGAATGTATACTTGAATCCATGTTCGCTGTCCTAAACGCCACCACCTGCGGATGCGATTATTACGATAATGTCAACAGAACCAGGTTTCACATCAGCAAGTGCAACTTTCCACTCTACTTGGTTCCAGGCTCGTTATTGTTCTGAAATACATTGTCACGGGTTTCCAAAGTAATGGTCACGAAGCTAACAGTTCATGCGGTTGCCAAAGTCATTAAACTGTTCGTTCAAATCGCTGTCTAGAAGATGACCCTATTCTGAACGTCAGGCCCTATATGGATAAGTTAGTTGTACGATCTATTAAGATCTTATGGATACCTTATCAATCTCCTTGGCCGTTTGTGACCACGGGCTGTTAAGACGCAGCATGGAATTGCGCCATGGGCCTTTATGATCCATTCCATACCATATTCGTTAGAAAGTCATGTATTTCAACCGATGAGAGAAGACATATTGCGAAATTCCTGTAGATTGCAATCTGACTTTTCTTAAAGTCAGAAAATAAACTGGTAAGGACTTCTCTTCATTACACCAGAGATGATAGCAATTCTCCACAAAGCAACAATATATTCCAATACAATCTGTGTATGAAAACTTACTATATACAATTTTCTAATTTAAGAACATTGCAAAGTTAATCATATGCATATCACAAAACTTTGTTCCATAAATTTCACTTTTGAAGGTTTTATTTTATTTGAAGGTTTTTGTCATGTTTTATTAGATTTTTTTACTCTGAGAATTAAAGTTAGGAACTGAAATTTTATTTTTCAAACATTATATTACGTTTACGCATTAATATTAGCCTTTTGTGGCTAGGGATTTTGAATGTTTAAATTTATATTCTAGGTCGAATCCGAAACAGAATTGAAAAGAAGGTAAAGATTAGATTCTAAATCTTTATCATGAAAGAATTATAAGGTATTAATCATTAATGACAAAACTGATTGACAATTTGCGAGAAAATTTGGAGTTATATTTTGTTCTTTTTCGAGGTAATTTAAGTTTCTGATAAGCATAAAAAATAAGAGTTGTCTGTCATCTAGTATTTTGTTCTAGATTCAACTCTAAAATCTATTCAGAGCTGGAAGGGGGTGTTGGGCATCTATTTTTGTGTGCACATCTGTCGGGGTGTGTACTTGGGAATTTTCAGGATATTATATAAAATATATAAATTAGTTCATGGAAGGCCTTTAAGAAGACAAATGAAATACCGTACCAAAGCTCTACCGCCATCTGCTGGGAATAGTGACAAAAAACAGTAACAATAAAATAATATTCAAAAACATTCTTTTAAAAGGGGTTTTAATATATGAGCACAACCTAATATATAAGTTAGTTTTCTGAGACTTAATTTTTTATCCATATAAAAGCATAACTAAAAGTAAAATTTAATAAAATGCACATTTTAGAATGTTAATCTATGCATATATCAACTTTAATAAACAAATAAATTTTAGAGGAAAACAATTTGAGCCAGACAAGTTTTATTGTTTAATATACTAATTTTATTTTTCTAATCCATAAAACGTAATTTTTGTGCTGTTAAGCTAATTTTAATTTTACATTCACACATTATTCTTACTTTCCAAACATTTATCGAACCACATAATGAATAACTTCGCGGTTCAAAACTATTGTAAGTTTATCTCTAAAAAACTCTGTTTAATGCTTTGAAAAATAATTTTTCATTAGGGGCAGGCCGTATTTATGTATCGCAGCAGAGAAAACCAAGAAAATTCTAAAGCAACCATCCAACAGGATAAGAATTCAAAGAACAGAAACATGTCTTCCACTCAATAGCCACTTTTACCAAATTCCAAACATTTCAACATCAAAAGACAATTCTTAGTTATTAAAACTAATTTATATTGATTAGAATCCATTAAAATACAAAATTAATCAATGAATAATTAAATTATATTTAAATATAATTAGTTTTAAATATCATTAACTTAGTATTATCTTCTTTATGGCATTAAAGTCACCAAAATGAATAAAATTGAGTTAAATTCTTAAAGTATTAAATGAAACGATTGCTTAAGATTTAAAAAAATCGTCAGTGACATTAATTAAATTTTGAAATATTCTTCAGTGGTTTATTTATTTATGATTTGAAGAGCTACAAAAAGCATTCGACATGTGAATAAATTATATTCCATTGACGTCATAATTTGTGACGTAAGTTTAACATTTTTTTCTTGCATTCCTATTCTAGATTGTTCTCGAAAGAATCTTTCGTATGAGCTTTCATTTCATAAAGTGAAAACGCCATATGTTTTGCATTTACTTTTTTTATTCATAAATAAACTTTCCCTTACATTTAAAACCATAAAAAACATTTAATATATAGATGGTACATCTTTTTGTGAAATTAATATTCTAAGTATCATTTATTTAATAAAAGAATTAAGATAATTTATCAATAGCAATATATATATTAATCAAAATTTTAGGGAAAAAATTATTTTTTGTATTTCCAACAATTATTTTTATGTATATTAAATTTTATCTCAAAATATTTTGTTTAACAGTTTTAGTACTATGAATAGATGTCAATGAAAATTACAATCAATTTAGTAATTTTTTAAAACAAGGTATAAATTACTTCATTTACAGAATCTATCAATAAAAAAAGAAATTTATTATGGATTTATATACGACTTTATATTTTAACTTTTGCAAAAATACAACCTTTGAATGGTTGTTAATACTCTTTAAAAGTCAAAACTCGTTAAGCTCGTGAATAATTTGCTGAATGGTTAGAGCTCTTACCTTCAGTGCATTAATTAAAAGTTTGATTCTCGATTCGGGCCTGGATTTTGTTGTGATTTGGAAACCATTTCAAACTGTTAATCTGATTGAAATAGCGTCCAATTGCAAAAAGTATTTGCACTGACGAATATCTAATTTTAAGATTTGATAACCAGACGATCGATGGCGGAGAGGTTAGCGTTCCTAACTTCGAAGGTCCCAGGTCTGAACCCTGGTTCGGGCATGGGTGTTTCTTTATCCCTTCACTTTCGGGGCGAAGATGGTATACCAAATGGGTGCCCCACTTTATAAAAGGCCATCACATGCACCCCTTGTAGAGATAAATAGGTATATTCTTAGGGCAACCAGGCATTAGAGAAAATAATAACATTTTGTGAAAAAACCACAGAGACTACTAAAATTCATCATCAGTAATAGATTTTATTTAGTATACCGTGATTTAATGCGGAAAAAATCTTTTCAGAGCAAAATGTTTGATCCCAGCCATCGTTGAACCACGGGGATGGATTTTGCTCTTCTGGATTCATGCCTGTTGGACTGGTTTCTTGGAAGCTTTTGTGGTTTTCTCGCTTTTGATACTTGAATAATATCTCAAGATATCTGGAGAGGATATATGTGTGATGGACATTAGAATACCTTGTAACAGGTTCTGGATGTAAAGCTCTACACAACGCAGTGCCTGAAATATTTAATTTTATAAAGAAACTCAGGATCAAATGGTGAGAGTTTTTTCAGAGTAAAAGACCATAGATTCGATAATAGCACTATTGAACAGTGGGATGCAGACGCTGATCTCTTTCTTTTTAAATGTACGTGTGTCTTTGTTAATGCTTGAGAGTTTTCCAGGCTCATCTTATGACTATAGGCTATTAGCCAATAATCCATGATGGAGCTCAAGATGATGGATGTTGAATATGGGATATTTGCAACTTGAGAATACGCTCTAATATCTATAAAAATTTTTGGAAGAACACAAACAACACGTGTCTCTCTCGATTAAAATATTTTGATATTAGTTAAACTCTGTCACGAATATTTGTAATTAACTTTAACAGAGATATAAAATTTTGGTGCACAATCATATCTAATAAATATAATTCCCCCTTACGGCTTTACTTAGAACTAATTAAAAAAGTATATAATCTGCTTAGATATAAAAATAACTATTAAATTTAAAATTTGTGAGTAAGTACAAATGATATTTTTCTGCTATTTCATCTTTTACTTCCTTTATTAAAAAAATTATAACCATAAGTTATAATAATTTAAATATTTAAAAATAACTGTATGATATAAAAACGTATAAAAAGGATTGATGCTTATTATAATATGTAACATACAGTTTATAGTTGATAAGTAAGGAAACACTTTAATACAAAAATAGTATATTGCCACACAAAATCATTTTCATTATTTTCCAAGAATCAGTTAAAAAGTGATTTATTTCAACCAATCAGATTCTGTGGTAAAACTTGCCCCTGAATCATTAAGTGGGATCGGTTATTATGCTAGCTACATAGATTATTGTATCTGTTATTATGCATGATGTGTTTATGATATACCAATTTCATTTAATAAAATAAATATTTATATAATATCATGCAGCATTTACTAGTAAGTTTAAATACTAATTAAAAATATTTTAATTATTTTCTTCGAATATATTACTTAAAAACAACTTTTCTAAAGGTACTAAATATGCTACTATGATTTCAATTCTCCCACAACTATTCATATGTTTCAGATATATTCTATATATTATTTTCTCATGAGCTAAAAAATCTACTGACAAATCTCTCACAAGGGAAATAAATTTATTTCCTAACACAAGTCACAGAACATTATAGAATAAATATCCACACTCAGAAAACAATAACAACTATTAGTACATATTTTATTACATACAAGCGAAGGAGCATTTTTTTATTAAAAAACCTAAAATATAATTCTACGGGGCATTTTATCTTGTTGGGGGGAGGGGTTCTTTAGTTTTTTTTCGAATAATCACTTGGCACTAGTTAACTCTCTTGCGGTCAGAATACAGTTCAAATATTAGAATTTGTTTAACAAAATAATAAAAGCGCATTAAAATTCAATTATAATAAATATATTTTTGCAAAGAAAACATATCTTTAAAGAAATATGAATAGGAATTTACACTTTGTTTCATTTCTAGTTAATGATAAATATGGAATTTCCTGCCTCATAAAGAACGATTATTTCTTTCATGAAAAAATCAAAATACTCAAAAGTATTTTTAACACCAATCTACTGAGGGGTATATTAATTGCCATAGATTTTTCCCTTTCATAATTAATTTCAGATTTTTATGAATATTGACTTTGAGAGCTCCATTGTTTCATCGCTTTTAGTAAGCTTTCATTTAAAAATTTGAAAACAAGAACGTTTGGATAGATAAGAATATTCATAACTCTTGAATTTTTCTTAATGTATTTGTGACATTAAAAACACAATTGAAATAATGCTAAGAAATATTTTTCTTTAATAAGCATACTAAAAATTCTCTAATTGAGAAATGGAAATGTGAACTCATAAAATTTATGCTATGAATATGAAACTAAAACTATCTTCGTATAAAATTTGGAGTTGGAGAAACAAATTTTGTATATTTCGAATTTTCGAATAAAAAATGGTTGTTAAATATAATTTAGTTTATATATATATATATATATATATATATATATTTATATATATGTATGTGTATATATATATATATATATATATACCCTACAGAATTAAAGGACTGCTTTTAATAATTTTATAACAATGTTTAATTAGATATTGTTTACTGTCTAAATAGTATTAGTGTATATAAACAATTGCATACAAAGGTTTATGAATATGATATTAAGAAATGAATACTACTGCTCTAAATTCTGCTTAAATCATCATAAGTAATAATATATAGTTAATAATTATAAATTATAATTTTTAAGAATAAAATTTCTAATTAAAAATTAAAATTAATCAATAGCAAACAAAATATGTTATTAAGTGATAAATATTTTATTTTATCATTATTCAAAAAAATTTTAGATACTTAAATAAAAAATATTAAATTAATTTAAAAAATATTAAATAATGAAAATTTTCTCAGAAAACAAAATTCCTAAATAAGCAATCATATTAAGTTTTCAATCATTAAGAACCAAAGAACCCCTGTGATCTGGAAGTAAGAATTATCGCAACGTAACTTATACGTATCGTAAAAGGTATCTGATATGGGTACCCAGTCACAGGGGTATAGCCGGGTACCCTGTTCCTGAGAACTGTATCAGGGGACTGGTCTCCATTTTCGGTGTTGAGCGTGAGACCGACTATCTCACCTTGTAAAGTTCATCCAGTTTTGAAAGTCACACGAGGGAATTCAGGGCAGACCCAAAGAAAACGACATGAATAGGGATAGTAATAATTTTGACTTACGGATTGGGACATATAATATCAATGATGTGGCGGAACAACTAATCCATTATAAAATAAAAATCCTTGCACAACAAAAAGTTAGATAGAAAAACAGTAGTGTGATTAAGAAAAAAGAAGTAAATCTTTATTAAGTCGAATTGGTGTGGAATTTAAAAATTGTAAAAAAAAAGCTTGAATTAGTTCTGAGCTTCATTTTAATTAATGATTGAATATGCAAACTCAGGAGCAAGGGAGGATTTTTCAATATTACTTTGATCAATATTCACAATTCTACAAAAGAAACAGATAAATTGATAAAAGAGCAATTTCATGAAGAGACTCAACTGCTCTCTATCATCTCTATCAGCAAAGTTATCATACTTATAAATATGAATGCCAGGAAGTTATTTTTAAAGGTGTTATTGGAACATACACTATGTACATAGGCAAAAACAAAAATGAAGGACTTGGTTTTCAGATAGCTGTTATAAACAACTTGAAAGGCACGATTACACGCATCCTCCATAGGGCAATTCACAGGAAACATAGATTATACCATTAACAGCTAACAGCAATCAAATTGACCCTATTTTGATTTCCAAAAGATGGGTAACATCAATCAAAGATGCCAGAGTTTTTATAAGAGATGATTGCGACTCGGACCATTTCCTAGTCATTATCAAATTTTCACATTCATGGTCAAGAGTTCTCCTATCAGAAAACAAATTTTCTAGAGAAAAATTAAATGAAAATCCTTTAAAACAGAAATACAAATCTAAAATTCAAGAAAGGATATTGAACTCAAATATAAATGTATACTTGAGACGGAGTGAAATTTTCTGGTTTTGGGGAAAAAAACTGTTTTGGATACTTCTGATGCAATTAAGGAAAAGGGATGGAAGACAAGTTAAAGAGTTGTTTCATAATGAGTCTAAAAGGGTTGTAAACGTGAAAAATATTGTTAGAAGATAAATGCTTCAAAATTACAACATAGAAAGTAAGAAGGATTTCGAATGTAAGCGAAATATCAACAATAAGATATGCAGAAAGAGAAAAAAAAACAATTCTAAGTAATAAGATTGAAGAACTTATTGAAAGTAACAGAAAAAAGTGAATTCAGAAAACTTTATAGACAGACTAAAAGGCAAGTAAATGAGTTTCAACCGCGTGTTCTTAACTGCAAAGGAATGGGTGGAAAAACCATTCCAGACTTACAAAATTTTAGGTAGAGAAGGAATTCCTTCCAGATTCTGATCAAGTTAAATAATAAAACAATAAAGAATAAAAATTTTGAAAATGCTAATCAGAAAAAAAATTACAGAGCCACCTTTTGAAGAGGTAAAATTAACTATTCGAATATATGGAAAAAAATAAATTTCCAGGAAGAGGCAAGATTAGAGCTGAAGTTATAAAACATACAATAGAAATACTGTGATATAAAATTTAAAAATCGGGGGTGTTTGAAATAATGTAGACGTTCGACTGGGGGATGCGTTATCCCCTATATTGATTAATTTAGTTCTCGAACATGTCCTCCGAAAGTTGGATATTAAAGGTTAAGTTTCCAGTAAAACAAATCTATTATCATCAAGTTTGTGCATTTTCTGATGATGTTGACATTTTAAGCAGAAACAGATATGCATTTGCTGCAATGGCAAGAAAATTAATAGACAATGTAAGTGATGACGTTCTCTTACTTAATGAAAATAAAACACAAAATATATGAAGAAAATTAAATTCGCCAGTGACTATAGACATTGCTAATTATTGATGATTATAGATTTGAAACTGTTAGTAGTTTTACATATTTGGCGTTACATATCTAGTGATATTAGAGGTTAAGTTTCCAGTAAAACAAATCTATTATCATCAAGTTTGTGCATTTGCTAATGATGCTGGCATTTTGAGCAGAATCAGGTATGCTTTAGCTGCAACGGCAAGAAGATTAATAGAATGTGTAAGCGGTGTCCTTTACTCACTTAATGAAAATAAGACAAACATGAAGAAAACTAAATTCGCCAGTGATTATAAATATTGTTTGATTATTAATCATAATAGATTTGAAACTGTTAATAGTTTTATACATCTAGTGAAGTGTCATTAATGCTTCAAATGCAACTTCAGAAGAGATTACAATTTTGAAGCGTAACAAACAAGCTCCCCCCCCTTTTATATCGACGGCTCAAAATTGAAAGCGAAGGTGGTCCTCTGGTGGTGCCGTCTATCGGAGGAACCTTAAATCAAAGATGTAATTTTGCGTTCATGGTGCTCTGGTTAAACGAAAGACGCACACTTCTGGCTTAATTTCGCATAGCCCTTGGCTAGCGAACTTGACTTGTCCAAGTGTCATGAATAACAACAACAAAAAAAAAATTTAAAGTTATAAAAAGCAATTACCCGGCTTGTGGTGACATATGGTTGTGAGACTTGAACTCTGACGTTAAAAGAAATTAATAATATAAGAACATTTTAACTAAGAAAGATATATATGATAGGCAGAACCAACTCTGAAGGCAACAACACAGAAGAAGTGAACCAACTCAGGTAAACAGTAATCTATGAATAATAAAACACTCATTAAAGGAAAAACATTGTGAAATTTATTAAGGCGCAACGTTTATCTAAATTAGACCACATTGAGAGACAAACTGATAATCATATAATAAAATTTTTACACTGGAAGCCAATCAGTAACCAAAGGGAAGACAAAAAAGGAGACGACTAGATGATGAGCTGAATGATCTAAAATGCTTGAAAATAACAAACAATAACAAGTAAGACTAGAGACAGAGTCGTCTGGAAAGAGATTGGGCGGAAGGCTAAAACCCATCTCATATTTTAAAACCAATCAAAAAGAAGAATTAAACAAATCAATGGGTTAATATATAATAAACTTAGAGAATTTAGAGAGTAATATAAAAAGAGGAAAAACACAAAAACGTAAAAATAAGTTACAACTTATATCGGCTGCCTCAAGACTTATTAGTGGGCTTCCGAAAAGCGCTTGAATACGGCTTCCGAAAAGCATTTGAATACGGACCCAAGATCTTTTCAACCTGAAGCTGGCTTCCCCTAATAACATCCTGGATTGTTTGGGGGTTCGCTGTGGCTGATGTTTGACTCCACTAAGTTTCATGGTATCATGGATCTGATCTAACTAACATTAGATCTCTGAAGGATTGGAAACAGCAACATACATGAATATGAGGTAGGAAATAACGTGAAATAATGAAAAAAATGAGATAACAAAATTAATTTTTATAAATTGAACTATAATGTAAAAATAAACATAAATAGGCAAAATAATTTTACAAGATTTAAATTGCGCTTTTGTGCATTATACTAGTAAAAACAAACAAACACACACACACACACACACACATATATATATATATATATATATATATATATATATATATATATATATATATATATATATATATATATATATATATATATATATATATATATATATATATATATATATATATATATATATATATATATATATATATATATATATATATATATATATATATATATATATATATATATATATATATATATATATATATATATATATATATATAGTTGCCCACTTAACTTGCCTAGTGGGCAGTGAGCCTGACTGCGGATAGGGAGATGCTGGGTTTGAATCCCACTTCGGGCATGGATGTACTTTATCTATCCTGTCTTTGACTTTTCCTTATATGAATTGGCTGTGAATGGATGCTTAGCCTATAGATTGGTATCAATGGCATGTGTGTACTGAGGAAGTCGGACTCCACACCAATTTATGGTTCATTTGGAAAAATGGAGTAGTGCACCCCATAATGCCAGCCTAGCTGGCACACGACAACATCAACAACATTTATAAATTATTAATTAATATCAAAAGCGCAATGTTTCTTTTATTTTGTCATTTTTAACTTTACGTTTGCACATTTCTCAAAATAATTAGGAAAATTAAATTCGAATACTTCTAATCATATGAAATAATCCTTGTTTACTTTAATAAAGTTGATCAATAATTAAATAAACAAAATAAAGTGAATAGAATAATTCAATCATTTTTATAGTAAAGGAAAAATTTCAATTTCAGTATCCTTTTTTTTAACATGCAACTTATGCTCTGCTTCACGCTTTCAAATGCTACTGATTAATTATCCAGACCTTAACACAGGCTTATTTTAATTAGAAGTAGGAATTTATAGAAATTAAAAAATTTAATTTAGCACAATCCTAAGAAATTAAATTTTTGTTGTTTAAAATGAATTGTTTATTAACAGAATGTCTTCGTTCGCAAACAAAACTACTTTTAAGGACTTATTATATCTCTGTTTCTCAAACGGAAGACAAAGATTTATTTCTAAAATAAGTCATTGACAACAACTTTTGTCTGGCAAAAAATTTTAAAACACTCCTTTTATCCATTTTTCTAAGAATTCTCAATTTATTTTATTTCCTTTAAATGAGCAATTATTCTCAAAGTTAAAACAATAAAGGATCTCAAGTTTTATGCTTACGAAAACAAACTTCGCTCTTTAAGTTCAAATGTCTCTGCAATTTCAACTTTAAAATGCCTTAAAGAAAGAGAGATAAGCATAAAATCGTAGAATCTTATTTCTTTCAATAAAAAAATTTACTAATACTTTATTTAAGTGATGGAAAAACCAATAAAACGTAATTATATATTTTATTTTTATTTAAAATATCGTTAAAGTTTACTTTGTTAATGAAGTAGGAAGTTAAAAATGTTTATACAACGAGTAGAAAGTTATAAAAATAAAGGAAAATGTTTTTAGAAAAATATAGCATGTAAATGAAAACTGAAATTTGCATTTTTGAATAATGAATAATAAGTAACATTAATTCTTTGATAATTTTGGAATGTTTTTTTGCGAAAAAGGCCATTATATACCTCATAAAATCGTAAAAAATACTATTATTGTGAAATTATATTATTGTAAAAATTTTGTAAATATTTCTTAGACATATAGAAGATTTTAAGCAAATTATTAAAAAATAATTTGAACACTTTTACAACTAATTCATCTTTTCCAGAAAAAATAGTCTACTTGAATTTACGCAAAAAATGTCTGTTTTTCTTGTTTTCATTTTCTGCTAGATGAGTTTATAATATTTATTTTTATTTGTAATCATCTGATAACATGGTTCAATGTTATTTTTAATTAAAACTTTTATATTGCTTATATTTATTTTTTTAAAAGCAAAACTCATAAATTTAAATTTCTTAAAATTCAGTATTTTAGAACTCAAGCATTTTTCACCG
This sequence comes from Latrodectus elegans, assembly GCA_030067965.1. Lineage (NCBI taxonomy): Eukaryota > Metazoa > Arthropoda > Arachnida > Araneae > Theridiidae > Latrodectus > Latrodectus elegans. The sequence goes on from CM057816.1 coordinate 83,517,057, forward strand.
AGACTCTAAAATAGTCTTATACAAAATTACATTTAATGAATTAAATCTTACTCATTTAATTAAAAATACCTGATTGATCAAATTAATTCTGCATAGTACATACTATTCCAAAAGCATATTAAGAAATATTCACGCTATAAAAGCTCAAATATGAAATAAAGATGTTCCATGAATGAATTGTAACTCTATTATTTAAAAATGTTACATATTTAAGTTTTTAATTTCATTATAAAGAAATCACTTTATCCCTAAAACATATGCAAAATGTGCAAGCAATAAATTTGTAAATTATAAAGTAAAAATGTTTAAAAACACCAAATTTATCTCGAAAGCTATTTTATTTTGCTTTATTTTAAAGTAATTAATTTAAATACTAAAATCCATCACTAAAATGTACTCAGACGTATTAAATTTTATTTATAAATGTAAACTTATGAAAATGGCTTACATTTTTAACTAAAAGACTATTTTAACTGATATTATTATCCTAAAGTTGAGCATATTTTCATATATTCATTCTAAGCAAAAAGTTTGAGAAAAGCTTTTTAAAAATATTATTTTGAATATAATGTATATATAGTGTTAATATATAATCCACAAAAGCTGTTTTTAGAAAGAGTATGTAGTGAAAAAAATTTTATTTTTGAAGAGGGAATGTCTTTTAATTATTTATAAATATTTCTTATAAAAGTAAATTAAAAAATAAACCTAATAATTGGTTACCATTTTGTGCTTAATAATTCCCATTGAAGTATATATTTCACTTTTATTTGGACACCATCCAGATATTTCTTACAACTTGAATTTCCTTTTTCATATTTATATATTTTAATCCACTTATTGAAAAACAAAACTATATTTTTCAGTAAAATTTTTCCGTTTGAAATCTTTTTCCGCTTTTGATTGCGTTTAATAGAGAATGATTTTACGTCTTTAATGATTTTCACAACTGCCATTTTGAAGAATTGAAAGTATAAATCGATTTTAGTTTCAGTAGAAAATTCACTTAAGCTTATCTAAAATATTAAATGCAAGAAATGAATTGTAATATAAGATTTTAAGACAAACTCTTAAAATACAGCTATTATAAAAAGAAAAAGGTGTAGAAAAGAAATTAAAAGCTTTAAAAAGTGAAAATATTTTTCGTTTGCGGACCACTTATCAACAAATAAACGATATTTTTTTTTTTTTTTTTTTTTTTTTTTGAAAAAAAAACATTTGCATAAATTAGATGTTTTCAAAATTATCTTTTTATCTTTGCAAATTAAAAATACATCTATTTCTTGAAATTAAAAATTGATTTTTTTGATTGTTTTTCAGTTGTATTGCATTCTATTCTCAAAAATGAACATTTTATTTTCGTTTTGAACAGAATTTCATTCATATTTGCTCACACACACACACAGGCGTTCGAAAATTTCAAACAATTTTTACATAATGCTGTATATTGTACTTATTGATAACTACTACAACGCATTGCTCAGATTATTTATAAAGAAAGTATACAAACACATAGACGACGTTTATTTTTACAAAATTCTTTCTCCTTATCTTTGTAAATATTTGTATATTCAATTTTGATTTATGTGTTTTAGTACCCAAAATTGCAACGTAATTTATAAATATTATATTTTGTACAATTATATTATATACAAATTATTTACCAAAAATAAAAGTTTGGGTTAAAATTTTTTAATTTTTATAAATAATTTGCATATATTTAATATTTAAATGAATTATATGTTTATGCCCTTGAATGATTGAAATAACTTTCGAATTACTTTTATGGATTATTAAATTTTAATAATTTTTATATTATTTCTTACATTTTATTTAATATATTTTAAAAAATAAAATAGCCTTTTCAAAAGTGGATTTTTTTTACTTTTTTATAATTATATGTGCTTAGTATTTTGATCGATTACCTATTATGTGTTTCAGTATTTCTAGGAGTAAAATAATTTATAACTTGTTTATACTATATATATATATCTGTATATATATATATATATATATATATATATATATATATATATATATATATATATATATATATATAGTATAAACAAGTTATAAATTATATATATATATATATATATATATATATATATATATATATATATATATATATATATATATATATATATATATCTATAATTATTTATACTATATGTGAATTATTTACAAAGGAAGTAAAGAGTTATTGTATACATAATATAGCCAAAAGCATCTTAAAGCTTAGAGGAATTTTTTATTATATTTTCTTATGAAAGCGAATACAGGTATTTCATTTCATATTGAACTAATTACATTTACTATTTTATATTATTTTGTTGTTTCTATTCTGTGCAAAATATTTTTGCTTTGATTTTGAAATATTTCACCTTCATCTACGAATTCCCGATTTCTATAAGTTGTACAATTTTTTTATATATAAATTTTTTCTACCTACTCAACAATCTTATTTTTAATATGAGAAGAGAATGTAAATTCTGTGTTCTACATTTAGGGATAATTATATTCTCCACTAAAGTCAAGATTTTCTCTGAAAGTAATTTGTTATACAGATTTAGGTTTTCTGTTCTATAGACTCATAGTCGGTAAAGCGTCTTCCAATATTTAGAATTTCTTGTGTTTTACTTCTTTGATCTTACGATCTTAAAATGTAATAATTTGTGTTGATTTAAGGCACTTGCGCACAACATTATATTAGAAAATTTTCATTTTTAAATTTTATACATAGAAGATTACGAGAAATTGCTTGGTTTGTGTTCTGTCTTTAAATTCAATTTTTATTCCAACCTATATTTGATTATTTGTAATGTTCCAGACAATTTTTCAAACTTAAGTTAAAATATATTTGTCGGAAACATAAAATAATCAGACTCGATACGGGAATCATCTTTCGAACTTTTGAACTGAGAACCAGTTTATAAACTCCACAGTCTACCTTAATATCTTTCTAGAAAATTGATTTTTAAATGCAAATAAGAAAGATAAAGTGATGCATAAAACAAAACATAAAATGCAAATTTGTTTTTTCTATGCATGTACACGTTTTTGACTCACCGTAGATATTTTCTTCATATTTCTCACTTTCAAGAAAAGAATTACCCTTTCAAAGTACTTCAGTGCAACAAATTTTTCCCTTATCAAAATATTTCTTATGCAAAAAAAAAAACTCCTCACACTCTGTGTTTGTGCCACAGTGAAAGTCAAATATTGAACTTTCTGGAAAATTCCACGTCATTCGCCCTTATCTCAATTTCAAATTATTCTTTAGCATTTTTTTTTTGTTGCAGTTTTCGTTACTATATTCAAATTCTGTTGTAGTGAGTGTTAGTTAATATTCAAAAATAATAGTTAAAATATTTATGCATTCTACGATACCAACATTTCCTTGCTTTAAAAAAAATGTCATTGAAAATTAAAGCTGATCATTATAAGGGAAATTTCATCATGATATTAAAAACATTTGTGATATTATTAGATAAATAGGTGTGCAAGATTATTTAAAAACATGGGAAAGAGTTCTCAAGATTTGGAAAATTTATTTATAGGCAAATATCCTTAAAATATATTAACAATTTTTCATTAAAACATTCTCGTGGAATAATTTAAAAAAAATCTCCACTCACATACATTATATTGATATTACTATTTGTTTCATTTTATTTTCAAAGCAATTCTTCAATGATTTGGAGCCGTGAGAGTATAGTGAAGAAGAGTATCATTCTTTTGTCTGGATGGCTACGAGTTCGATACTTAATTCAGAAAAAGTCCATTTTTCAGTGAGCCCATGGATATTAAAAGCTCTGCAAGGTCTATTGTCAACTTTCCTGGTGTAATAAAGCATAATAACTACAAAATTAGCATAGATATCGATCACATCATTTGACTGTTGCTAAAAACAGAAGTGATTAAGTCAGCGACCTTTGCCAGGGAAAAACAAATAGCTCTGGAAACGTATAATTTAATAACTTAATCTTATTTAAATCGCACATATGACGAAATAGATAACATTTTAAATTGCCAATAAAAACATAATAAATAAAAGTATTTACCTAAATATGTTTGCATACATTTTTTCATCCTTGGGGAAGATTTGATTATTAGAACCTGCATTTCTTTATCCAAGCATCATATGATGTTCTGATATGTCATGTAACATATTTTCATGTACTTTATTACCATGAAGTATACAATATAAAATCATGATATGAAGTATACAATACAGAGTATACAACCATGATATGAAATAAGCGATATAAAATAAATGAGTTCCTGTCTTGAATGAATGTGAAATATGTAAATCATTCATAAATAAATGAATTTTTACATAACATCTATTGTTCAATGACCAAAAAACTAAATATGTTCCAAAACATTTGTGCCCAAAGAATAAATAAATATATATTTGTGTGTGTGAGTAAGATATAGTTTAGTTAAGTGAGAAGAAGGTAAATATTGTGTAACTGTTTCTTAATCTTTTTCCGACTTTCTTTGAAAATTTTTGGGTAGGAAGTGGCACTTCTTTGATTTGCCCTAGTGGTACTCGAACTTAAAACTTTTTTCTGCAATAAGGCATACATTTGCTGTTTTATTTTTGCTTGTTCATTGAACAATGCTTCTTTTAGAAGTTTCATGTAAACCATTTCTATCTATGTACTTCAGAAATAGCTCTCACCTTACATTCTGGCTATTGGCGGCTGCTATGACAACAAAGTTGTTTAACGGAAATAGGAATTAAGGCGTTATCAATCGGAGATATTTACCAGATAACCTTATATTATTCTCAATCATTAAGCAATTAAAACCTGGCGGCTTACTTCTGTCTTCTGTTGAAAACGGAACGTGTCTAGTTTCTATGACAACCGACGAATTGTTTGGAGCTGTACTTGTTGAAGAGATGTAGTAAAGTTAATATTTGTAAAATATTTGTTTTCTTACGACATACAGCTTGGTGATGATTGAAGATAGTCTAACAAGGAAATGCTTGGACAGAAACCAAATTTAGTTAGGGATAAGGATAATACCGCGCAGGAAGTGTAGATAGATAAAGTCAGCATCTCACTCATTGCCAAATGACAAAAACGCGTGAGAGAAGATATATTATAAATAAGTATTCATTTAACTCTTTTAAATACATTGGAAATGTTTTTATTTTATATCAGAGACACGGAGGGAAGCATCCTCATTTGAATTTTAGATGAAATGTAATAGATCCTAGTCACGTGATTAAAAGACACGTGACAGTGAGTGAGATGTTATGGACGACTAGGAATTTTGCCAAATCCTTTACGACAGATTTAAAGATGCATTTTAGAAATGATTGTTCCGGCCGGCAAAAAATTGAGAACAAAGAAATGTTTTCTGCATTCCTTGGGGGTGGGAGATTTTGGATAATGGGGTGCGAAAAGAAATGCGCTGTTTTGTCCTGATGACAATATTAGACTATGTTTATGTCCCAGTTTAATGTTTACTACACAAAGACTGAATTTTAAGAAGATTAGTCTTGTACATACAATAATAAATTTGCAATTCTATGATCCATTTTAGCAAAATGCGCTTTCTATTTAATTCATTTCTTCGGTGTAGAGCCAACTTTAAGGAAAAATGAGCTTTCTTTCATGGAAATAAAAATTTGCGTAATTCTATAAATGCTACACTTGCACTAATTCTGACTGCTGATATTAATTAACATTATCAGTTTCATTGTAAAATTATTTATGAAGAAAATGCATAATTTTTCACAAGATGTAACGCAATACAAATTATTAAGGGATAAAATATATGCACATAAATACTCATAATATTTCATTGATTTCATTAATTGATAGATTTTTATATTATATATAAAAAAAAGGCTGTATTACGTTTTTAATTCCTTCTATGTTTTCTGTTGAGCAAGCTAAATTTCAAGAAAAGACAAATGTATTTAATTTTAAAGTGTCGAAATCTTTAAAATATTAATTCAAATAACGTTCTTAATTAGTTTAATGGAAATAAGTAAAATTATATTTCATAATTATAAAAAAATTAAGAGATAAAATCTCTTAGATAAAGAATAAGAAAAAAAATTGAGCTTAAATCAATTTTTAGAATCCAGCTCACACTCACACAAAATTAATGCATTCTTTTGAATGGAAATATTTAAATTTTGGATTGCAAAATTACTAAAATATCCTTTTAAAATAAGGATTCAAAACGAGTTTGTGAAAAAATATTAAAAACCTATATAAAAAAAACTTATGCTTTGTAGAAGAAACTTAACAAAAACCAAATCTAATTAGTAGTTCCCTTAGGACTAACATTTGGGAAGACATATTAAAAAGATCTTCATGACACTTGTAAGTTCCTTGAAGATACTGTGCTGGCCACCCAAATTGCAACACCGAGAAAGACAAGAGATATAACAGTAAAATTTATTTTTTAGGTAATATATTGACCTAGGTTCAAATCGTTAAATTTATAGAATTCTATGAAGTGTGGTTCCTGCATAAATCACACAGTAGCCAGAATAGCCGCCATTGCCTCGGGCATTGATTTAAAGAGACTTTGGGCGTGCTCTTGGGGTATAGAAGACCAAGCAACTTCCACACTGTACCAAAGTGGATCTGGTGTGGCAGCTGGGGATATAATATGGGTCAATCAATGAGTAACCATGGGCAACATGTCTTCTATCGGCAAAAGATCGTGAAAGCGAGCCTGCAAGGGAAGCCATTCAATCTGGAGATTGCCGATGAACCCTTGGACAATGCGTGCCATGTATGGTCATGCATTATTCTGTTGAGATATGGCTGTGGGTAAGATCTGAAGGTAAAGAAGGACAACTGTCTCAAACACCTCGTTGGTGTAGCTCTGGCTGTTTAAAGTACTTGCACTGGATACTAGAAGAAGGCGAGAGTGATAGCCAATAACGCCCGATACCATGATACCCGGTGCAGGACTAGTGCAGTGATGCATAACGCCTCTGTTCAGCATCCTCTGTTCGCCTCTGTTCAGCATCCTCTGTTCGCCTCTGTTCAGCATCCTCTGTTCGCCTCTGTTCAGCATCCTCTGTTCGCCTCTGTTCAGCATCCTCTGTTCGCCTCTGTTCAGCATCCTCTGTTCGCCTCTGTTCAGCATCCTCTGTTCGCCTCTGTTCAGCATCCTCTGTTCACCTCTGTTCAGCATCCTCTGTTCGCCTCTGTTCAGCATCCTCTGTTCGCCTCTGTTCAGCATCCTCTGTTCGCCTCTGTTCAGCATCATCTGTTCGCCTCTGTTCAGCATCCTCTGTTCGCCTCTGTTCAGCATCCTCTGTTCGCCTCTGTTCAGCATCCTCTGTTCGCCTCTGTTCAGTACGGAGTCTCCAGACTCGAATGCGACTATCGTGGTGTTGTAGACAGAAACGTGACTCGTCAGTGAAGACAATTTTAGTCCAATCTGCTGTCCACATCGATCTTTCATCGCACCATTGGTGCCAGACAAGTCTGCGGTTGTGTATCAAGGATAGACGAAGCAAGGGACATCTTGCTGACAGACTAAATTGCTGTTAACGGCGTCGAATGGTAAGCGCACACACTGGATGATGCGTTACAGACTGAATGTTCTGTGCTTTGGTTCGAAAAGTTGTTGATCGATCAGTCACTGCCATGCCCACAATTCGCTTGCTATCACATGAAGTGGTGCAGTGAGGTGGATGCAATCGAACACGTCAGCTCGTCATACCCTCCTGGATCTAACGATCACATGTCCACATTACAGTTGTTTAGTTTCGTGCAACACGACTACCGATTTCCCTGAAAGATAATCCACAATCTCGGTAGGCCAGTATTCTCACCCTTTCCAATTCGGATACCTCATTAAAAAGTGAACGCTGCTTTCAACGAGCCATAATTGATCGTTTTTTCTTTAAGCCACAAGAAAAATACAACTGCCAAGTCACCGAAATCTCCAAGCCTTAATAGCGCTTTGAAGTGGCGCATCAGGCACACGTGATGTGCGTATGTGCTGAAATTCTAATCATTTGCATATCTTACCTTAAAAAAATACATATTGCAAATTTCATATTATTTGCATACTTCCTAAAGTGTGTTGCGTTTAAGGTGGCCAGCAGTGTAGATTGTTCACCAGATGGCGTAAGTATAAAACCAGTTTTCAAAATATGTGATCTATGACTCATTTAAACCTAGTTATAGAAATCAACTTTTTGTGCAAAGAATGTACAAAATTCAAACCCAATAACTGCTGAACTACAGACGATGCATTCTAATTTCTGCAGTCTTACCTTCTGCCAGCTTGTATATTTTGGAGTTTTCTCCTTTACGATGTACCCATGAAAAATCTTCTGAATGTAAAACATTATGTGTGATAAAAGCTATACAATTAAATTTAAGCTGTTTGGTTGTAAACTAAACTATGTCACTAAAAGACTTCATTTTTGCATTTACAAGGTTGTAAAATAAATCACTCTGATTATAAATTTTAAATTTAAATCCCTTGATTTGCATTTTGATGTTTCACAATAAATTTGTGTATTGATGTTTATTATTTGAATAGAGACATAATTATTATTAAAGCAAGTAATATTATTTTTGAGAGCTTTTAAAATCAACAAATGTAAACTTAATTTTGATTATAGAAACTAAAGTAAATTTTTATTATGTAAAGTTTTAATGAACAAAAATATGCTGTATTCAGTTTTAAATCAAATTTAGGTAATGAAAATCAAATCAGAAATGAGCTTTAAAATATAAAAGGGGAATTCCATTACTATATGCAATATAATATGCAGAAAAAAAGTTAAAAAAGGAATTACTTAAGCAACCCTATTAATGTGTTTTTAATTTTCGCATAATATTATATTTTCTTACTTAGCTACGCACTTTTAACTTTAATTATATATTTAATTATTAATTATATATTATATATAATAATTAATAATTACATTTTTTAATTAAATAATAGTTAAAATAGAATTATTTTAAAAATATAGTCTCTAAATATTCATAAAATGGAAATTACCTCTTATTATATCATAAAACAATCATTTTTTCATAAAAAAAATTTATGATATATTTTATAACTGTATTAAATAAATTTTGAGAGCTATCTTATTGACATTAGATTACCTAAAAATCCATTAACATATACATTTTTCTTCTTCTTTAAATATCAATAAA